>CAIGQZ010019997.1:11957-28876 GCA_903798205.1 Danio tinwini
TCTGGAGAACCGAACCCCAATTTTTTTTTCCCTCTCTCCCCTCTCTGTCTTTCCTCCTTTTTTCTCCATCTCCTTTTCTCTCGGCCAGTCTCATATAGGCTCGCGGGTGCTGTGGCACCTCCGTGAGGAGCTGCCGTCCCTTTTATTAATAAACATTTCTTTAAAACGTCGTCGGTTCTCCGCCTCCTTCTTCCCGGCGGCCAGGTGGCCGTAACTTCATTACATGGTCATGCTAAAATTGTCCGTAGTGTAAGTGTGTGAATGTAAGAGTGTATAGGTGTTTCCCAGTGATGGGTTGCAGCTGGAAGGGCATCCGCTGCGTAAAACATATACTGGATAAGTTGGCGGTTCATTCTGCTGTGGTGACCCCAGATTAATAAAGGGACTAAGCTGAAAAGAAAAAGAATGAATAAAAGTTGTGGATTATTGTAGAGGACACTCAATAAACTAGAGAGTTGGACTTGTGATCCAAAGGTGGCAGGTTCAAGTCTCGGTACCAGCAGAGATTGTTGGAGGGAATATGCACCTCAATACTATGGCTGAGGCGATTCTCTTGAGCAAGACACTGAAGCCCCAACTGCTCCCTGGGTGTGTGTTCACAGGTGTAAGTTGCTTTAGAAAAAAAGCATCTGCTAAATGCATAAATGTAAATGTAAACTGCTTTCTTAAAGGTGCAGTAGGTGATTGTCTTCAGAAACATTTTTTGTTGTGCTGGTTGAAAGTCTCTTCACAGTCCAATAGTAATGATTAAAGTAAATGATTTTAATGTATTTACATGTATTTTTTAATTCTGGTTGAGACATAAAACTAAAAAATGTTTATCCAATTAAATATTGTTGGGCCGATATTTCCCATAATGCGGATAAGTAGCCCAAACTGTCTGTCGTGCGTGTAGCGCATGTACATGTGAATGCGTACCACATGTTCATGTGCACATAAGACAATCACAGTCACGGTAAAATCAAATGCTGAATTTAAACTTTTTAAAATCCTGAATGAATATTAGAGTTACTTCTGCACGCTGGAAGAAGGACGACACCATGGTTGAAGTATTTCTTTTAAACAGGTAACATTATGTTTTAAAACTATTTTAGTCATACAAAGCTAATGTAGTTTGTGTTGTTTTATGAATGGGTTATATGCACAGAAGTGTTGTTCAGCCACTGAAATCTTCCAGTGAAAGATTGATGTGCCTTTTTTTCAGTGTCATAAAGGACCTTTTACAGCATCAATAATGTATATTTTTATTTAGTTTAACAACAAAACATAAGTAAATAGCGCTATTCTGCCTAGCCTGTTTTACTGAGGTGAAGTTGGTTTTATATTCACATTGGTTAATTTTTGAACAATGACAGCCTGTGACATGCTCCCTATATTCTTTACTGCTACTCTGAACATTCGCTCTGAAATAGCATGTAAGTATGGCTTGGTAATAAGTGTAATTCCGGCACCCAGCCGACCAACCACTAACTACTGTACATTTCTAGCTGGCGAATAACATGAACTAGTGGATTGTCTGCTATCATCTTTACAGTGCGCATTCATGTTTCAGAAGGCGTGGCTTTGGACCGCAGGAGAGGGACTGTGTTTCAATGATATTATGCTAACTGGTTAGCATTTTGGCAGATCACCTAACTGCACCTTTAATGCAAAACCTTGTGCAGATTGCACTTTCAACATGAGTATTAATAATAGTTGCTGTATATGAAATTAGTTTTGATTTTACAACGTTACTACACAATGATAAACTATGTGTTGCTTAATCTGAATCAATTTCTCAATCAAACTCGGGGATTGAGCCAAGAGACTCCACTCCAGAACTTCTTTTTGAACTTGACTCTTCATATGTGCCTTGGGATCCCTGGTACACAAATGCTGAACTTATCCCAGAGGAAAGACTGGATTGAACAGCAACTGCAAAGAGGTGGAATATAAACATCAAACAAACCTTCAAATATTGAACCTTAATAAATACATGAATAAATCAATAGCAACTTACAGTTTACTGGATCATCTTTACTCTGTGCTTTTTTAATGGGTACAGTGACTGTTCCTTTAATCTTCTCTAAAGTCACTCTGTCCATTTCATAATGATATCTTTTGTTTTCTGCCACTATTGCCCTGATCTTCTCCAGGAGTTCTGTGACCTGAGATCCATCACCCCAGTTCTTATTGTTGAGGACATGATACCTGTTCCCACACTTCTCAATGAGTCGCTGGAGAGCGTCACCTTCACTTGCAATGAATAACTCAATGGAAATTTCTTCTGGTTCATCTCCAACAGCAAACAGAACCAGTGTGTGTTTCCAGACTCTTTCACCAAGAGGCTCCATGATCTTCTCAAGTGCACCTTTCTCTTCATCTGCAAAGGAAGAGTCGACACTCTGGACAAAAATGAAAGCATGTGTTCCTCCAGAGGAGCTTTCTGTTACACTTCTCCAGATATTACGTTTAGCATCCTCAAGTCTCTCTCCGGTGAGGTAATCTTTCTCAAAGCCTGGTGTACAAACCACAGTGAGCTTCCTTCCAGCCACTTCCCCAGTTTCTTCTAGATTCACTTTGATTTCTTTGTCCAAAACTTGCCTTCCCAAAAGCTTTTCGGCTGTCAAACTTATGCTGGAATAGTGGGGTCCAAGCAACACTATCCTCATTTCAGAAAGTTCAGCATCTGCTTAAACACATTGAATCAACATTGATTATATTTAATACAAGCACATAAAGCAACAATAAATCATGTTTTCACAGTTCACTCACCTGCTACTGAAGGTCTCAATTCTTTTCTTTTTTGCACTTCATATTGCAGTTGTTTTACTCTTTCCTCTATTTTAATCCTCCTTTCTTTCACGTCTTGTAAATTAGTTTGATTTATTATAAAACAGTGGCCCTCATTTCCTGCAATCATCTTTTCTATCTTGTCAAACAGCTCTTTCACTTGACTGCCATCATCAGTGTTCTTGTTGTTGAAGACATGATATCTGTTCCCACATTTGTCTATTATCCACTGAAGAGCTTCTCCTTCACTCTCGATGAACAGCTCAATGCTCGTGTCTCTCAACCAGTCACCAAATGTAAAGAGAACAATCATGTGATCCCAGATGGTGAGACCAAGAAGAGCCACATGTTCCTCTACTGCCTTTCTGTAGACTTTAGTGAAAGAAACGTCCACTCGTATGACCAGCAGAAAGACGTGAGGTCCTGGAGGACAGTGAGATGGACTCAAAACAATCTCATCTTTATACAGTCTGGGGGTGTATTTCGAGTGATAGTTTCTTTTTCGACCTGGCGTGTCCACCACAGTGATGCGTCTTTCTGAAACATCTCCTTCTTGTATCACAGATGTAACTTTTCTTTTGCAGTCAAATGCAGATTTGCCCAGGATGGTGTTTCCTGCTGAACTCTTGCCAGATCCGTTATATCCCAGCAGCACAATCCTCAGCTCTGAGAGGTGATGTTCATTATCTGCTGGCACACATAAATACTTTTTTATGACAGGATAAAATTCTGTGACTTTCCAAGCTGTGTTTTTCTGACATTCAAAAATATTAAAGCATATGCTAAATATAAATAAAGAGGCTGAAGATCTTTGAAGTCAATTCAATTCACTGGATTACAATCTTGCTTGACTATAGCAGGCATGTCACACTGCAAAAAAATGCTTTTCTTACTTAGATTTTTTTGTCTTGTTTTTAGTCCAAATATCTAAAAATTCTTAAATCAAAAAAAAATTTTTTAGACAAGCAAAACATATAGTCTTGTTTTCAGAAATAATATGCCAAAATTAAGTGAGTTTTTCCTTAAAACAAGCAAAATAATCTGCAAATGGGGTAAGCAAAATAATCGTATGTCAAAAGGAAAAACAAGATTATTTTGCTTACCCCATTACCCCATAATAAAAAAATTAAACTTAAATTCTTGGAGATGCCATTTTAAGTTCTACAGTTACCCTCTTTTCAACAAAAGAATAATTCATATAGAAAAGCTCACCAGTTGTTGTCTTGTCTTTCAGCTGCAGATGTTTGATTCTTCTTTCCATTGCTCTCTTTTGCTGTTCTCTCCTCTTCTCCTCCACGTGTTGTAAAGTATCCCTGTTCATTTCATAATGGCTGCCTCTGTTGCAGTCCACCATTTCCTTGATTTTCTTAATCAGTTCTGTGACCTGAGATCCATCATCCCAGTGTTTGGTATTGAGCTCATGATATCTGTTTCCACATGTCTCAATGAGCCACTGGAGGTTTTCATTCTTCAACAGTCGAGTGGTTTTATCTTCTGTCTGATCTGCACAGGTGAACAACACTATTGTGTGCCTCCACACATCTTCCCCTAAATATCTCATATTCTCACATAGAATGTCTTTTTCATTTAGTTTAAATAATTTGTCCACATTTAAGACCAGAAGCAGGACATGAGGTCCTGGAGGACATTTATTTACACTCAGGGCGATTTCTTGTTTGTACAGTTCAGGGTTTTCATCAAATGGTAAATTTCCCCACCAGCCTGGAGTATCAACCACAGTGATCCTTGTTTCAGCTATTTCACCATGTTTCTTCACACATTGCAAATATTTTTTCAAGTCAAACTCCTGTTTCCCCAGAATAGTGTTTCCTGCTAAACTTTTCTCAGAATTCTTTTGACCCAAAAGGAGAATCCTCAGCTCTGTAAGAATGAATTTGAGAAGTATTGTCAAAGTATGAAGTCATTCATTCTTTTTCTTTTTGGCTTAGTCCCTTTATTAATCAGGGGTCACCACAGCGGAATGAACTGCCAACTTATCCAACACATGTTTTACACCATCACTGGGAAACATCCATACACACTCATTCACACACGAACACTACGGACAATTTAGCTTCCCCAATTCACCTATAGCACATGTCTTTGGACTGTAGGGGAAACTGGAGCACCCGGAGGAAAACCCACGCAAACATGGGGAGAACATGCAAACTCCACACAGAAACACCAACCAACCCAGTTGGTACACGAACCAGTGACCTTCTTGCTGTGAGGCGATTGTGCTATCCACTGCGCCACATTGCTGCCCAAAGTATAAGGTCTACTTTTGAAATCTGATGACTTTACCTTAACCAGTTTAATTTGTTTATGTAAATAGTGCATTTCTGAGGGTGCAAAAATGAACAATAGAACTATCATTCATTAAATAATCTTCATTTAATGTGAATGTTCACCAATACAAAGTTTAACGTCTAATGACTGCCTGGATTTACTGATACACAAAACAGCAGTTCTTTCAGTTTTTAAGTCTGTCAGTACAGTATATACATACTGTATGAATGCAATATGGCATGTAGTTACTCAACAACAACAGAATAATAATACTAGTAATACAAATAATATTGTGAAGCCCGCTCAATAACTGAAACTGTAAGATCAAATGCAATAACATTACTCACCTGAGAAGCCATGTGAACAGCTTGGATTCATGACGATGGCCAACTCTTTCTTAGGTTAGAAAACTTCTATTCAACAGGTAAACATCAGACCCAGTTCTCCAATAAAACACATTAACTTCGGTTAGTTGACGGAATAACTTTTTTTTCTTCCTCAAAGACAGAATGTGTTGCGCAGTAGTATTGTTTATAAAAAAAAAAACTGAACTTTGCTATCTTATTGCTGTCGTCAATTATTGACCGAGAGTCAAAGTACATTCATAGGCACCAAAATAGATGATTTATCCAGTCAATGATTAATTAAAGAGAGGACTGAAACACACAATATGTTTAGCATAACACGTTCACTAGCATAGATTGTTCTTTTCAAACTAAACTCCTCACAAGGAGACACATTTTGAATAATGCTTTGAAAAAGCAAAAAATGTCCCAGGTACATTCTTTTGCTTTCTACCATATTCTGAATATCTGACCCATCTCCAAAAGCAGCTGATTTTGAGAGACGTCTCCACATTTTTATAGCAAATGAAAACCGCACATTGACCTTCACCCAGTAGATGGCACCTATATAAGCAATGGCCATTTTTTGGTTACTTTTGTAAAGAAATCAGCTTTTCACTTTAATATGCATTATAGAATTTAAGCATGATTAAATTTAAGAAGTATATTTATTTGCATTATAGTCTGTACTTGTCTTGTATGGGCCTACCATTATAGAAATATAAATCATTAACATTTGTTCACCAAATTTCTATGCAAGTAAAACTAAACTGCTTTTTGTTCTGTATTCTCACTACAAAGCAGATGGGGTATTACGAGTCTGATGTATCAAGACAATGAGACCACTCAGAGTGTGTGTGTTTGTGTGTGCGTGTATGAGAGATAGAGAGAGAGAGAGAGAGAGTTTGTTACGGCAAAGTCTTGTGATACAACACACTTAGCCTAGTTAAAACTAGTTGACGGTGGCTGAATATACATTGTGACAATGTCAAATGAGCACCCTGCCTAAAGGTTGACATTAAATTTTTTTCCTGTATAGTTGCTATTGAGGCCTGGAAGTGAACATATCATGCTCATGTGTGCATACTGTACTTATTAAGCATGTTTTGTTTTACTTGTAGAATGGGATAAAACAGAGAGAGTGAGAAAGAGAGAGAGAGAGAGAGAGAGAGAGAAAAAGAGAGAGAGAGAGAAAAAGAGAGAGAGAGAGAGAGAGAGAGAGAGAGAGAGAGAGAGAGAGAGACTTTGACTTTCAAAGCTCTTTTAATTATAAAAACAATTATACATTCAAAACATTACACAATCCAGATCAAGCATAACGGAAAACTTCCAAATACAAAATGAACATGCAACAACAACCACAAAATGCTGCATATACCACATATTTAAAAATGTCAAAAATACACACACATTATCACTCTCTCTTCTTTAAAACATCATATTAAAACCTCCCTCTTCACTGGGTTGACATAGTATGTTTTCAAAACCCCACAAAGAAAAAAGGATTCTACATCATTTACTAATTCATAATACCTATACTCCAGCATTAACCTACTTTTAACCAGAGCCTTAAACATTTGTAAGGGATCAGTGCATCCATTAAGCATTGCTTTATTCTTTCTTGTTAGCCAAATGGCCATTTTAGCTTTTCCAAACAAGAAATTTATTAACACTATTTTATTCTTATTTAGAGCACTATATTTTGGTCCAAAAACAAAAAAAAGTTTTGTAAAAATAAAACCAAAGTTATGGCTCAACTCGCATAATAAATTTAAAATTGCCTTTAACCTTGTACAACCAATAAAAATGTGAAAAACTGTCTCAGAAATCCCACAGAAAGAACATTCTTAGCCTTGCAAAGGATCTATACGTGCTTTAAACCTATTTGTTGCTATAATGCAATGTGAGATCCTCCACTGTAGATCTCCACTTCTTTTTTCAATAGGATTCTTATATAAAGATCTCCAACATCCTTTTGGAGAAGAACCCACCTCAAGTAAATCAGTCCACTTAGTCTCTGGAAGATCTTTTAGAATTCTCATATTAGAAAATTTAACACATATACAATAAAGGGCTTTCTTAGAAATAGTATTAAAAAGTCCAAGTTCAGGTGTCTTAAAAGAAAGCAACCTTCCTTCCACCTCTTGCCAGTCTCCAACATTCACAGTTATTCTAATCTTAAGAAAGATACTATCAGATGTTTCCTCTTGTTGTGGCAAAGCAGAAACATAATCTTTGATTTCTTCTAACAGTTTTTGTGCTGTTCGAACTGAAAATATTCCAGTTCTTACTGCCAATTCTTCTGCAGGTAACCATTGATCATTTAATCTAAGATGACCAATCTTATATATTCCTGCCCTCATCAAATTTGTGCGTATTGATTGCGATTTCAGTTTCTCACTAGGAATGTGAGGATTAAAAATTAAAGGTTCTTCTAAAAGCCACTGATTAGATATTTTTTTCTTTTTCTACCTTAAACCTTTGCCAAACATTAAACACTGAAATGTAAAAAGAGGAAAGTCCAGTTAAATTCATTTCTTTTAAATTCATCAAAAACAGATGTTTGTCCAAATTCATCCTCCCTATTCTATTAAATAAAGAATAAGCTACAATAGTCCAGTTTGGAGGCTGATGATGAAGTAACTTTTGAATTGTTTGCAATCTAAAAGCAGCAACTTTAGATCGTATATCTATAAGTCCTTGACCTCCTTCATTCAACTGTAGATACAGAACTGATTCTCGCAACCAGTGTTTACCTGACCAAAAAAAAATTATAAAATCATCTGGTGGATTCATTACAATTAATTTATGCCATAAAATGGAAGCAGCAAGATTATTAATAACTAGTACTCTCCCTCTATATGAAAGATTAGGTAAAATCCAGTTCCATTTTAAGAACCTAGCACACATTTTATCCTTTAAACCTTCCCAGTTTTTCCTAATATAATGTTCAGAGCCCATATAAATTCCTAAAAATTTTAACCCATTTTTCTCCCATTTCACATTTCCAGGGATAATTGGTAAAGACATTGTTGTGTTATTGTTACACCAAAAAGCTTCAGATTTTCCCCAATTCAGTTTTGCAGATGATGCTTTCTCATATAGATCAATACAATCATTAACAACATTAATATCTTCCTGTTTTTTAACAATAACAGTAATGTCATCTGCATATGCTGTCAGTTTAACAACATGGGACATATGACCAATTTCCAAACCAATCAATTTTTTTCTTAACAAACACAACAAAGGTTCAACTGCTAAAGCATACAATTGTCCTGAAAGTGGACATCCCTGCCTGATGCCTTTTTGTAACCTTATTGGCCGACTTAACCCACCACCTACTTTCAAAATACAAGCTGCATTCATATACAGGAGTTTGATCTGGGAAATAAAAACATTTCCAAAGCCAAAAGCATGCATTGTATCAAACAAAAAACCATGATCTACTCTATCAAAGGCTTTTTCCTGATCCAGGAACAAAAAGCCAAGATTTTCTTCATATTCTTTAGAGTATTCTAGAATGTCTCTGATCAGAAAGATATTGTCGTATATTGTTCTTCCTGGAATGCAATACGACTGATCGATATGTATTATATCACCCAGAACTAATTTCAGTCTGTTTGCCAAAACTTTGGCTATCAGTTTATAATCAGTTGTCAAAATAGAAACTGGCCTCCAGTTTTTTAAAAGACTCAAATCCCCTTTTTTGGGTATCAGTGCCAACACAGCTCTTTGAGAACTTGTGGGAAGTACATCTTCCTTAAAACATTCTTGTACTACCTGATAAAAGTCTTTTCCAATAATTTCCCAAAATGCTTTATAAAAATCCACTGGCAGACCATCAATTCCAGGGGCACGACCAGTTTTCATTTGCATAACAGCATCAGTTAACTCCTTAAATGAAAGTGAAGAGTCCAGAGTCTGACTTTGTTCTTTAGTGATAGTGGGAAGCTGTTGCAATAGTTGTGAAACGCAACTAGAATCAATGTCCTCCTTTTTATACAGTTCTGAGAAGAAATCCATGGCAATTTTTCTCATTTGTCCTGGGTCACAAGTCTTTACTCCATCAGAAGTTGTCAAGCATGTCATTTTGTTTTTTTTAATGTCTTTTCTAGCTTAAAAAAAAAGCAGTAGGAGCATCCATATCATGAACAGACATGAACCGAGATCTTATTAAGGCTCCTTTAGCCTGTACATGCAATAATGTTTCAAGATCTTGCTTTTTTTCACAAAAATTGTCCATTAAGGAAGAGTCCAAACTTTGAATCATGCCAGAAGCAATCTGAGAAAGTTCTTGTTCTATCTCAGCTATTTTTTGCTTCATTTGTTTAGTAGAAAAGCAGGTATATTGCTGACAAAACATTTTTATTTGTGTCTTTCCAATTTCCCACCATTGTATTAAATTTTCAAAATCATCTTTTTGAGACACCCAGTCACACCAAAACAGCTCAAATTTTTCATAAAAATCTTTTTCTTTTAACAAAGCCACATTTAACTTCCAGTAAGGGCTTTTATATTTTGGCTGTGTCAAGGCAATATTAACTATAACAAGGTGATGATCAGATAAACAACATGGATAAACCAAACAATCTATTATTCTGTTTTTTTCTTGATGTAGAAACGATCAAGTCTAGCAGCACTTATTCTTCCTTGTGAAGCTTTTATCCATGTATATTGTTTTACATCTTTATTTATTTCTCTCCACAGATCCACAAGATCATACTGAACAACAATACTTTTTAAAAGAGATGCTGATAAAGAGTCAGGCTCTTCATTATTTCTATCCACACAAAAGTCTAGGGTACAATTCCAGTCTCCACCTATAATTAAAAATTCATCTGATTTTATAAAAAATGTTTTTAAAAAATCTTTCAACTTTCTAAAAAAAAAGTAATCTATCTGCACTTTTATTTGGAGTATATATATTTACTAAAACAAATAACTGATTATTAATTTCAGCTTTAACAATCAAAAGACGTCCTTTAACTAACTCTATTTTAGATAAAATATTAACATTAAAATAATCTGAGAAAAGTATAGCTACCCCAGCACTAAGGTTTGTGCCATGGCTTAAACAAGTTGTCCCTTTCCACCACATACTTAGCTCTGATTCATTATTTACATCACTATGAGTTTCTTGTAGAAATAGTATTTCGCTTTTTTTGAGCTTCAAAAATTCAGATAATAAGGCTCGTTTTTCTCTATCCCTCATCCCATTTACATTTAGAGATCCAACTCTTAAATTGCTCATTTTAGGGGATGGAAAATAAGGAAAACTGAAAGCCAAAAAAATAAAACTCAAAGCAAAAAAATAAATAAATATAGATCCCACACCCATGTGTATTTATTTTCTCCGTTTTAACATTTTTTCCGGTTCTTTCTGATCTTTCCGCACCTCCGTCATAAACTTCCCCAGCCTAAATCTTTTTTGTTTTGAAATCACATCATAACCAACCGATCTTTGAGCAAGCACAACTGATTTTACAAATTTGTCACCATCTGGGAAATATTTAAAAATATCGATTTTTTCCCCTTTAGTTTGATCCAGAAAATCGTTCAGTTCCTCAACAGAATAAACATCATTCAAAAGCTGACTACAATCAATCTCAGAAATCTCGGAGCATGTTTCATAATCATCCATCTGATCCTCATCCTCTAACACCACAGACTGTAAACCTCTACCAGCACTCACATCTCCAGCTCCACATACTTCATCCGTTACAGAAAACTCTGAACTCGCATTCATATCACCGTTACACTTGGATGAAATAAAAGCACTCACCTCAAACTTTGAACTGTTTTCTGATATAGTGTTCTCAGATGAAGCTCCCTGGATATTCTTATCAAGATGAGAAGTTTCACATGTAGAAACAAATGCCTCCGGATTTTTTTTTCAGTGCCACACGTTTGTTTTATCAATGGATTCGCCATATCATTCGCCGTTTTGTGCTTTTTTGTCTCAGCCGTGTTTTTACCGTTTTCGCTACGATCCACTTTCTCTTCAGTATTCATTTCAACCTCGCTCTGTTTTTTGTGCGGACAAGATAATTTTTTGTGTCCCAAATCACCGCATTCAAAGCAGCGCATACTATCCGTTGTTGCAAAAATCATGTAGGCCTACGAATTGTCACGTGTTGTATGCGAAAAGAAACTTCCAAAGACTTAGAGGGTGCATTTAAAAACATGAAGACTTGTCTTCGAAAAGACATGACATGCTTCAATGCGGCGTTTTTACATCCAAGTGGGACCATTTTAATAGAACTAGCAAACCTACCAAATCGACTTAGTTCTCTTATAATGTCGTCATTTGAGATGAAAGGAGGAACGTTCGAAATTACCACTTTAGTGGCCGGTGCACGGAGAGGCGCAACTGACAACAATGTTTCATCAACTACAATTCCGCTTTCAACAAGCCTGTTTACTAGTCTTTCTTCTTTAAGAAAAACTACAACAGCCTTGTTCATTCGAGAAGCTGAAACTATTTTTCCATGGCCAACAATCTCACCCATAGATAGAAGTACATCTTCTATCGCAAAAGGCTGATCAGATAAAACTTTACACCCGTTTTTTATAGAGAAACCCGGCGTTTCTTCTCCCGAGGGAGACGCCATGGTTTTCTAAACTACAAACCTTCACGGCGTTTTTTTTTTTTTTTTTACATTTTTTTTAAGTGAAAATTAATAATTAACTAAATCGTGATAGGAGAAAAAGCAAAGAAAAAGATTCAAAGGTAAAAGAAAAAAACGTTTAAGAGATTCAAACAAGCCGCTCTCACACCCACACCACGCTCTGACTTCCCAGCATGAGAGAGAGAGAGAGAGAGAGAGAGAGAGAAATTAAACTCATTTATCATGTTTTAATAGGATTAGATCATACTGTTAAAACAAAAAGTTAAAAAATTAAGAAAATATATTCTGTTATAAAATATTATTTACATTAAGTGGTTAATCACATCAAGGATTCCCAAACTTGTATTCATGCAGGAGCGGCTTCATCAAAGGTTTCATTAATTGATGAACACTTGGAACTAATACACTGATAAAAATGGCAAATGATCAAATAAAATATGAAAAAACACATAAATGTCATCATTTTAAAATAACTATCTGCATAAAATGCTTATTAAAATGTGGCCATAAGCCTCAGAGAACCAACACTCTACTTTTTATACAGCACATTCAAAAAATGAATCCTCAGACAATTGTACTGATTGCAATGTATAAGCATTAATATAAGTGATTCATATAATTAAAGATATGTTACAAAACGAAAAACTTTAAAATCAGAATGGGATCACTGACTATCCAGTGTCAATCTGCAAATGAAGAAATAATATAATGCAATACAGATTAGACAGTATGAGCATCTTTATCTGACATAAGTTCTCAATCAAACTCAGGGATTGAACCAAGAGACTCCACTCCAGAACTTATTTTTGAACTTGACTCTCCAGGTGGTTCTTGTGACCTCTGGGACAAAAGTGTTGAACCTACCCCTGATGACGGACTGTGTTTTTCAGCAACTGCAAGTAAAAGAATAAATAAAGCTGACAAACGTTTAAATAGTTAATGTCAATAAATTAAGAACAACTTACTATTTAATGGATCCTCCATACTATGTGTTTTTTTAATTGGTACAGCCACTGCTCTTTCATTTCTTTCTGGAGTCTTGCTGTCAATTTCAAAAATATGTTCTCTATTTTCTGCCACCATCTCCTCGATCTTCTCCAGGAGTTCTGTGACCTGACATCCATCACCCCAGTTCTTATTGTTGAGGACATGATACCTGTTCCCACACTTCTCAATGAGTCGATGGAGAGCGTCACCTTCACTTGCAATGAATAACTCAATGGGAGTTTCTCTTGGTTCATCTCCAACAGCAAACAGAATCAGTGTCTGTTTCCAGACTCTTTCACCAAAAGGCTCCATGATCTTCTCAAGTGCACCTTTCTCTTCATCTGCAAAGGAAGAGTCGACACTCTGGACAAAAATGAAAGCATGTGTTCCTCCAGAGGAGCTTTCTGTTACACTTCTCCAGATATTACGTTTAGCATCCTCAAGTCTCTCTCCGGTGAGGTAATCTTTCTCAAAGCCTGGTGTACAAACCACAGTGAGCTTCCTTCCAGCCACTTCCCCAGTTTCTTCCAGATTCACTTTGATTTCTTTGTCCAAAACTTGCCTCCCCAAAAGCGTTTCTGCTGTCAAACTTATGCTGGAATAGTGGGGTCCAAGCAACACCATCCTCATTTCAGAAAGTTCAGCATCTGCTTAAAAACAATATCAACATTGATTATATTTAATGTAAAGCAACAATAAATCATGTTTTCACAGTTCACTCACCTGCTACTGAAAATCTCAATTCTTTTATTTTTTGCACTTCATATTGCAGTTGTTTTGCTCTTTCCTCTATTTTAATCCTCCTTTCTTTCACTTCTTGTAAATTAGTTTGATTTATCATGAAACAGCGTTCTTCATTTCCTGAAACCATCTTTTCTATCTTTTCAAACAGCTCTTTCACTTGACTGCCATCATCAGTGTTCTTGTTGTTGAAGACATGATATCTGTTCCCACATTTGTCTATTATCCACTTAAGAGCTTCTCCTTCACTCTCGATAAACACTTCAATGCTCGTGTCTCTCAACCAGTCACCAAAAGTGAAGAGAACAATCATGTGATCCCAGATTGTGAGACCCAGAAGAGCCACTTGTTCCTCTACTGCCTTTCTGTAGACTTCAGTGAAAGAAACGTCCACCCGAATGACCAGCAGAAAGACGTGAGGTCCTGGAGGACAGTGAGATGGACTCAACACAATCTCATCTTTATACAGTCTGGGGGTGTATTTCGAGTGGTAGTTTCTTTTTCGGCCTGGAGTGTTCACCACAGTAATGTGTCTTCCTGAAACATCTCCTTCTTGTATCACAGATGTACGTAATCTTTTGCAGTCAAATGCAGATTTTCCCAGGATGGTGTTTCCTGCAGAACTCTTGCCAGAACTGTTATATCCCAGCAGCACAATCCTCAGATCTGAGAGGTGATGTTCATTATCTGCTGGCACACATAAATGCTTTTTTTAAATGACAGTCTAAAATTCATTTTAGGTGAACTACAAATCAGGTAACTGAAATCTCTAAACACTTTGTTGAGATTGCTTCTGTAACAGTCCAAATACATCAATGGTAAATCCTTGGTGTTTGGTAACTTTAGTACAAATCATGGAAAATAATGATATAATATGTCTGAAGGTTCTGGAACAAAGTCTATCAGGAAGAAGTAGCAATTGGCTTCTTTTACATAAAATTCAAACTTACATTTTTGGAGATGCCATCTAAAGTGTTACAATTGCCCTCTTTTCAAAAGAAAAAATCACATAGAAAAGCTCACCAGTTGTTGTCTTGTCTTTCAGCTGCAGATGTTTGATTCTTCTTTCCATTGCTCTCTTCTGCTGTTCTCTCCTCTTTTCCTCCACATGTTGTAAAGTGTCTTTGTTCATTTCATAATGGCTGCCTCTGTTGCAGTCCACCATTTCCTGTATTTTCTTAATCAGTTCTGTGACCTGAGATCCATCACCCCAGTGTTTAATATTGAGCTCATGATATCTGTCTCCACATTTCTCAATGAGCCACTGGAGGTTTTCATTCTTCAACAGTCGAGTGGTTTTATCTTCTGTCTGATCTGCACAGGTGAACAACACTATTGTGTGTCTCCACACATCTTCCCCGAAATATCTCATATTCTCACATAGAATGTCTTTTTCAGTTGGTTTAAATGGTGTGTCTACATTTAAGACCAAGAGCAGGACATGAGGTCCTGGAGGACATTTATTTACACTCAGGGCGATTTCTTGTTTGAACAGTTCAGGGTTTTCTTCAAATGGTAAATTTCCCCACCAGCCTGGAGTATCAACCACTGTGATCCTTGTTCCAGCGATTTCACTGTGTTTCTCCACACACTGCAAAGTCTGCTTTAAATCAAACTCCGTTTTGCCCAGGATAGTGTTTCCTGCTGAACATTTCTCAGCATTTTTTGGACCCAAAAGGAGAATCCTCAGCTCTGTAAGAGAAATGAAAATGATGCATGAATTTTAGAAAAGAAAAAAAGTCTACAGATGGCATTTCTAGTAGGGCTGCACAATAGGGATGGGCGATACCACAATGTTTTAATTCGATATAGATACTTTTTGTTCAAATTTTTAGGATACCGATGTCAATACTAATTATTATTTAAAATATTAATGTAATTTTTCAAAATAATGTTAATTAAAAAAATCATTACATATATACAGGGCTTTACATTAACACCTGCCAAATGTGGGTAGATTTTAGCTTTGACGGGTTAGACAGCCACTTCCACTAACCACTTTGGCTGGTTGAAAATCATTTTTAAATTGTAGTTTTCTTAAAAGCAGGGTTCGACAAGGATGGCCCAATATTCGTGCAAATGCGATCTTAGAATCGAGAAAAACATGACTGACAAATACAATTGTGTTTGTGCGGGCAAAAAAAAAGGCAGTAGATTACCGAATTAGAGGATAATCACTCGCCAACAGCTGATGTGATGCGCGCGACTGTTTAAACCATGTGCCCGCTCCCGTTTCCTTGCTTGAAACAACCGTGCCTGGAAACGCAACTGGTGTGATCGGTTCTCTTTCAAATAGACTAGACAAAAAGTGATGCTCATGCACCCACAGTCCTGCTGCTTTCAAGGACTCCAGATTGGTCTTTTTGTAAGCAGCACTGGCTTAAACAGGATATGGGCGACACAGTGGCGCAGTAGGTAGTGCTGTCGCCACACAGCAAGAAGGTCGCTGGTTTGAGCCTCGGCTGGGTCAGTTGGCGTTTCTGTGTGGAATTTGCATGTTCTCCCTGCATTCGCGTGGGTTTCCTCCAGGTGCTCCGGTTTCCCCCACAGTCCAAAGTCATACGGTACAGGTGAATTGGGTAGGCTAAATTGTCCGTAGTGTATGAGTGTGTATGGATGTTTTCCAGAGGTGGATTGCGGCTGGAAGGGCATCCGCTGCGTAAAATAGTGCTGGATAAGTTGGTGGTTCATTCCGCTGTGGCTACCCCAGATTAATAAATTGACTAAGCCGAAAAGAAAATGAATGATAAACAGGATATTAACTTCCCATATATGGTGTTAACAGTTTTTTTTAAGAAATGTTTTGTTAAATAAAATGTATAGTATACAGCTATATTTTGCTTGTTTTGACACATTATTTAAAATTTGTTGCTAAGAAATAATTATTTTATTATTTTTAGTGTGGTTAGAGATGAATGTGGTAAATCCTTTGAGCTCTGAAATGTCATGTGAAATAAAAACTAATTGTAATACAACATTATGAAACCATGATCCATGTGCTCATGCTCACTGAGTAAGCTCATACACAAAAAGTAAAATGAATGAGGAGGCATGTGGACATTGCACAAAATCTAAATCAAGTAATTTAAGCATGTCAAAATCATATTTATGCATGTAAAATATATTTTCCCAACAACAAAATTGTGGCTAGTGA
>CAIGQZ010020063.1:0-10374 GCA_903798205.1 Danio tinwini
GTTCATATTAATATAATATAACAAATAAATAAACACGTTTATTTGCCATTAGTTCCAACAAACTTTTAAAAAAAGACAAACAATAAATAAATAGAACAAAGAAAAATGTACTATTAGTGAAAGAGCATTTTTAAAAAGCATAAAAACATAAATAAAAATGTGCAAATAAAAAAACTAAAAATATAACAAATCTATAAAAAATAAAAAGAATTTATTATTCATTAGTGAACAAGCTTTTAAGATATGCAGTAAAACTAAGAGAAATGCAAAACTAGAAATAAATACAGATGTCAAAAAAATAATAAAAACATAAGTGTAAAAATAAATAATAAAATGTAAGAAATAAAAGGTGCATGTCACTATAGTGAACAAAAAATATAAATTAACAAACTAAAAGAACAATTAATAAAAATATATTACAATAAACAAAAACAATCAATTAAGTCTTTTGAAAAAGATAAATAATCAGCCTTTCAAAATATATAAACAATTTAAACATATATAGATGAATAAAAACCAAATGCATTCATGAATAAAACAAAAATAAGTAAGTTTATTTATAAAGCAGTTATAAGTGTTATTAATTAAAACTAAAACTAAGTTAAATATCAAATATTAAAACTGAATTACACTAAAATACAAATTAGATTATTTTTAAATAAATGTTTCACTTGAAAAACAAAAAAAGAAATAAAATAAATAAATAAAAATCCCTAAACATTTAGAAACTAAAATATAAAAACCAAATCACAACATTAACACTATGATAGTATATTAATGATAAAAATAAATCGCTGCCTTGTAACTAGGGCCAGACGGAATCTGCAGACGTTTTTTGCAATTTCTGCAGAGAATTTTGGTAAAATTATTTTGGGAGTCTCATAACTAAAACCTTAATATGTGAAATATGTGTAATTTTAAAACTGAATAAATTCAGATTTACACACATTTACTCAAGTAAATAAACAGAATTAATGATGGGCTAAAAATCTGCGGAATTCTGCGGAAAATCTGTGGAATTCTGTGCAGATTCCGTGTGGGCCTACTTGTAACCAACCATCCTCACCATCATCATCATCTTTAAGCTAAACCCTGATCAGTTTATCCAAACCATTACCTCTGATTTACAGTAAACACACCCCCAGCTCTGCTCTTGATTGCTATTGACAACATTTTAGCTCAATAAATTTCTATTTATGAAGAAATTATTAGCATTGTTGTTAACAACAACACCAAAACTAAAGTAAATATCAAAATATTAAAAGTCGAATTTAAAATAAAATAGGCTGCACGGTGGTGCAGTGGGTAGCACAATCGCCTCACAGCAAGAAGGTCGCTGGATTGAGCCTCGGCTGGGCCAGTTGGCGTTTCTGTGTGGAGTTTGCATGTTCTCCGCATGTTCAAGTGGGTTTCCTCCGGGTGCTTTGGTTTCCCACACAGTCCAAAGACATGGTATAGGTGAATTGGGTAAGCTAAAATTGTCCGTATGTATGTGTGTGATTGAGTGTGTATGGGTGTTTCCCAGTGATGGGTTGCAACTGGAAGGGCATCCGCTGCATAAAATATATGCTGGCGGTTGGCGGTTCATTCCGCTTTGGTGACCCCGGATCAATAAAGGGAATAAGCCGAAAATAAAATAAATGAATGAATAAAAATAAAGAATTAATATTTGATAAAAAAATATGGAAATGAGAAATGTTGTCAAGGCAAGTTCCTGAAACAACTGTAAAATTAAAGAAAAAAAATATTGAAGCAAATTAGTTTTAAAAGCCTTATAAAATGACTAAAACTTAGGCAAAAACTTAAACCACAAGCCAAAATAAATAAATAAAACCCAAATCATGACATTAACATGGTAGTACATATCAGCCTAGCAAAAATAAAAAATGTAAAGCTCCTCAGAACATCACAATGTGACGCTGTAGAGAAAATAAACACTCACCATAATCATCACCATCGTCATCTTCAGTCTGAACCCCGAGCAGTTTATAATAATAATAATAATCTAAATCAGTTATAATATAATTAGTTTATCCAAATCATTATCTCTGATTTACAGTAAACACACCGCCAGCTCTGCTCTAGACTGTGAACTGTTACTCACTAATTTTAGCTCAATAAAAATCTAGTTATCAAGCAATTATTAGCATATCATAAAAATACTCAAGTCAAATTAAAAACAAAATATAAATGTTTGATAAAAAAAAATATGGAAATGAGAAATGTTGCCATGGCTACCTGAAACAAATGTAAAACGAAATTACTTTTTTTTTTCGTGCATTATAAAATCACAAAAATTAAGCAAAACTTTAAACCACAACCCAAAATAAATAAATAAAACCCAAATCATAAAACTAACATTGTAACAGTAGTATATAACAGCCCAAAAAATAAATAAAAGCTACGTAATTCTTCCAAAGGACTGTCGTGTTCCTCAGACCCTCATAATGTGAAGCTGAACGGCAAATAAACGCTCCCTCGTCACCACCTTTATCATCATCATCGTCAATCTGAACGATAATAATAATAATAATAATCTAAATCAGTTACAATATAGATCAGTTTATCCAACCATTATCTCTGATTTACAGTAAACACACCGTCTTGACATATAACGTTATCTCCATTCACACACACACACACACACACACACACACACACACACACACACACACGTTTCTTACGCTCGACATCGTGCAGTTTGGCTCTCTCCTCCTCCAGTTTGCTCTTCAGGGTCTCGGACTCGCTCTTCAGCGTCGCCAGAGAGTCTCCAGGCTGCGCGGGCTCCTCCTGCGCCGCCATTTACGCTGTTGTTGTTTTATTTGTGTTTGGATGAGGAGAAAAGATGAGACGGAGAAGAAGAAGAAGAAGAAGAAGAAGAGGAGCGAGCGCGCGGATGATGATGGTGGTGATGATGATGCAGCCGGTGTGACGTCACGGAGGACACGCGCGCTCCCGCTCTCCAGCATCAGTCAAGTCAGTCAGATGTGCCGTAAATCCTCCTGAGGATCAATATTTGTGTTTTCCGCGTCTGCGAGGGATGCTCAAATCCCCGACTGGAAAACGAATGAGCTTTAGATTCAGTCTTCCATTTCACGAGTCAATGGACAAGCTCTAAATTATAATCTTTTTTATTTATTTATAATAATAATGTATACAATAATAATACTAATGTAATATTGTAATAATGTACCTCCTAGGAACCCCCTCAAAATTAAAATGGTTCGTCTTAAGGGGCTATCCCATTTCATAAATTCTAATTCAAATAATAATAATAGAAATAATAATAATAATAATAATAATTATTATTATTATGATGATTATCATTATTATTATTATTATTAGTAGTAGTAAATTTATTTTATTATTGTTATTATTATTATTATTATTATTATTATTATTACATTTGTTATTATTATTATTATTATTATTATTGCATTTGAACAAAAAAAATCATTAAATAGATAAAAGTAATATTAACAAATAATGTAATAAATAATATTTAAAATTCAAAATAAGGATAATAATCATACTTTACATATTTACATTCATTTTAAGATTTGTTAATATAAATACATTTTTAAAATATTTATAAATAACATAAAAGTGAAAGATATTTTATACGGTCAAATTTGTAATAAATAAATAATGCTTGAAAAATAATTATTATGAAATATAATTGTATTTATATAAACAATTTAATTGTTAATAATCTTAAAATGTCTGTATTTGTACAGCCCTATGTCTATTTCAAAATTAAAATAAATAAATAAAACCATTTAAAAATGAATAAAAATATTATAAGTTTTAAAATATTTGTTCAAAAAGACATTATACTGTTATTTCTATGACAATTATTTTATAAACATATATGTATCCACCATTGCTACAACACAAAAGCTTTGACAGCACAGTTTTAATGTGTTCATTTTAATAATAATAAAATGTGTCCTTATAATTGTCATTGGAGAATATGTAAATGCTAATTTATGCAATGATAAAGCAATAATACACTGAAATAACAAAAAGCAAAAGCTTAATGGAAATATTAAAATAATATCAAATGACAAAAGCAGATAAAATGACAAATTAATATTAAAACTCAAAAAATAACTCTTAATAGTATAATTAATACTCCAATTAAATACTGAACAGAAGTGAAGAATGAGGCGTGCTTAATTTTAATGATAAAATAATTTGGACTTTTGTGAAATGTTCTGTGATCGACTAATTGCTAGATTCGTTTCCATCTCTAGTCCTCAGAGGATTACCCATCATAAATATTACATTCGCAAGCATATTGTGAGAGCTGTGGCGGAGAGAAAGACTCATTTGGCTGTGGTATTTATTGATTTATTTCTGATTTATAAAAAATTCAACACAGCAATTTGTGACAATGATCATTTAGGATTTACAAAAGGCATCTGAGGTTGCTTTAGGTATTTCTGAAATGAAAGGTACAGTGTTTATTTAGGGGTATTTATTAGTAAAAAAACTACTCAAGAGGATGATTTAAAACACTATTAGAAGAACAAGACACTGCATGTGAACTGGGTCAAAAACACTATTACATATTTTCCCTCCACTCGATTACATTAAGAATTACAAAAAAAATCTGTAATAAAAGTTCTCTAA
Organism: Danio tinwini; assembly: GCA_903798205.1. NCBI lineage: Eukaryota > Metazoa > Chordata > Actinopteri > Cypriniformes > Danionidae > Danio > Danio tinwini. The sequence goes on from CAIGQZ010020063.1 coordinate 4,636, forward strand.
ATATGCATGTTCAAATATGCAAATGAGGCATGATTTGCATACATTTCTAGCACAAACATTCGAACACTGGATGATAAAATATTACAACAAAAGGTTTATACTGAAGAGATTTTTTTTTGTGAGTGTCTTTTTATTAGAGGTGTCAAAATTTATTGTTTCTTCGGTGCACCGCGATGCAGACGCAGACAATTCGGTATCGGTTTAGTAATAATCATAACCGGATATTATTATGTACTGACGTCATTGATCTCATATGCGCTGTCGCCGTAGCTTACTATGGCGAGGGAGGCGAGCCACGAGCGCGAGTATTTACAACGCTCTAACTACTTCACTGCGTGTGTGTTTGCTGGACAGACTTTCACTGACACTTACAGCAGAAGCCCCTATTTCACAGAGATTGAGAGAATGAAAGTAAACTCTCTCTCACACACACTGTGGCACAGTGTCACTTATCTGTAAAGAGCGCAGCGTGTAAGAGCCAATCGCAGCCCTTTCTGTTGAGCGGGTGACCAATCATAGGGGTGTAAGAAACTTGGTAGACAAGGATCAGAAAGAGAGCGGGATATTCATATTTGTGAATAATTACATATTTGTAATGTTTATTTCATATTATTTGCTATAAATGCTCGTGTTGTTTAAAGGTACAGTTTATATATCTGACTGTTTGTATTAAAGGACAAAATTGTATAACAAATAGTATATAAATATATTTATACATTTTAATACAAAAATTGCTGTGCTGTAAAGAAAAAATAAAACTGTGTATGGAAAGCATCGTCAATGCACCGTGATGCACCGAGATATCGAATTGAACCGAATCGATGGCATGATAATCGTAACCGAACCGAACCGTGAGACTAGGGTAGGTTCACAGCTCTACTTTTAATGGCTTTATAATTGAGAAAATACTGCCAGGAAATTGTCATTTTAATTTTAAACAATATTTTGTTTTATGGGCTGCACGGTAGATCAGTGGTTAGCACTGTTGCCTCACAGCAAGAAGGTCGCTGGTTCGAGTCCCAGCTGGGTCAGTTGGCATTTCTGTGTGGATGTTTGCATGTTCTCCCCATACTCCGGGTGCTTCGTTTTCCCCCACAAGTCCAAACACATGCGCTATAGAAGAATTGAAAAAAGCTAAATTGCTCATATAAGGCCCGTTTCCACTGAGTGGTACGGTACGGGTCGGTACGCTTTTATGGCCGTTTCCACTGTCAAAAGCGTACCGAACCGATCCGTACCGTACCACTTTTTCGGCACCCTTTCGAAAGGGTACCAAAGACGAGAAAGAGTACCCAAAGGTGGAGCTACACGCGCAGCTGAACGCTGATTAGTTTACAGAGATACGTCACGATCTCGTGGAGCTAGCCAGAATCAAAACAATGGAGCCGCCATGTTTTTAAATGCACAGCCGAGACAACTATATGCATATAATAACGATACATGGATGACCCGGGCTCAAAACAAACCTTGTCGTTGTCTTGATGAACAACCACAAAGCCAAGAATCTGCCGTGTCCTGTTGTTGTTTTATGAGGCCGTCTAAAAGTGTGAGCGGTTTTTCACTTTCTCAAGGGAGCCCGCGTTCGCGTCTAGATTTGATATAACAAACTTCTTGAGCTGATAATAATAACGTGCGTGTGTGATTAATGAAGCGTCTTCGACATCTGATCCATTCAGAAAGAAAAGGACAAACGCGAGAGTGAAGTGCAGAAAAAAAGGAGAAGCCCGACAGGATTACAAAAATTGCCGAACTCAAATAAGGACTTAATGTATGCTGTGTGTCGTTTATCTATAATTGGTAACATATCGGAGACTGTAAGGGTCTGTATGTGTTCATATATGTTGCATTTATTTATTTATTTTATATAATTGCAGACGTTACAGTAGGCTGTAACACTGTCATTGATCTGCAGTTATAATCAAATCATGTTCATAGAAATGTTAGTAATAAACATTTATAAACAAGTATTAATATGTTTAAAGCATCTGTTTTGTTAGAAGAGCTTCTCATATAATGTGAACGACCTGTACAGCTTTACTGTAGACATTTATTTGAGCGAGAATGACGTTGACTGAAACTCTCTGTAGTACACCACGCCCACCAAAAGGGTACCCTTTGTAATGGAAACGCAAGCTTGATAAAGGTGACCCGTACCGACCCGAACCGTACCGTACTGTACCACTCAGTGGAAACGAGCCAATAGAGTATGAAAGTAAATGAGTGTGTGTGGGTGTTTCCCAGTACTGGGTTGCAGCTGGAAGGGCATCCGCTGTGTAAAACATATGCATGTAACTGAAGTTTGTTTTATGTAAAAGCTGCAGACGTAGAAATTTATGATTCAGTGACGGAGGAAAATACAAATTTTGAGAAAACAGCCTTTATGTTTATATTATAAATGAAAACTACAGATACAAATCGATAAAGTGCTGTAAAAAACACTTAAAGGTGCCGTGAAGTGCTTTGAAATGAGCATTTCTGTTAAATGTGTGACATAATCTCAACTGAAACATAAAAAAGGGGGGTGGGACAGAGTTGCTCCTCCCCCTTTTAAAAAATCAGCCAATAGTGTTTCATTTTGATCACAGCTCTGCCAGTGAGAGTGGTTGAGCTCAAGCGCATATAGTTATAGCATCTTGAAGGGGGTGGGGCATGTCTGATACTAGAGAGCATTTGATTGGACAAGAAACTGAAGTATGAGTTGACGTCAAAAGAACGTTCTATTTAGGTGGGAAGTTACCAACTGCAAGCTTTACATGTTTATATCTTCTAAATGCGAATTTTGTCACTGTTTTAGAGCATACTAGCTTATAGATATCCTTAAGACTAACATACTGATGTTAACATCTAAAAAATTTTTATTTGACCTCACGGGGACTTTAAAAGTATATTTTGGATGTCTTCAATCCATTACACAAAAAAACCCCCACAAAAAAACACAAATCCTGCAGTGTCGCGCCTTGAATTACATATAAATAAATGTAAAATATACAAACGTTAGCATTGTTGAGTTCATATGAACACATGTGCAGTGTTTAGATGATGAGTTTGGGTCTGTAGACAAAAATTGCATACTTCCATATTAAATACTACATTAAAGAAATCAAAACTTACCATGTTGATTTTGTTAGCTTACATTGTTGGTTTTGTGGTGAACAATTCATCAGCGCATGTCATTAAGAAACAAAAAACTGTTTGCCCTTATAATCTTTAACTGAAATCTGAAAATCCACTTCCTGTTTGTTTTCAGTAAAGTTCTCAGATTAGGTCTGTCTGAAGTATTGGGCGTGGCTATATATATATATAACCACACCCCTCCAACTATCAGTTTTGACAACAAACAGAAATAGTGAGGAGGAGGGGTCTGTTAGGCTGTAATAACTCTTCTAAAACCCCTTTCCAGATCTTTCTGAATGAAACGCCTACTTTACCACATCCAATCAGCTTGCAGTAGAAAAACAAGCCACGCCCACTGCATCACAATACTACTCACATTCATACTATATAGAACGGTCATGTAGTAAATTCAAGTTCAAATGTAGCACATACTCGAATAGTAGGGGATTTCGGACGCAGCCATTGATTAGATGCGGGTGAGGAAGTCCAAGTGGAGGCTGCTGGGAATCTGCAAGAGCTCCAGAGGCTGTGTTGAGGAGCAGAAGGGAAACGTGACCTGAAAGCGATACTGCGAGTCCATCATCAGCTGCGATGAGCCCTCGCGCTCCTGCAGCAGCGCCTGTTGCCGAGGAGACACAACAACAGCCAATCAGAGGCCTGCGTGATCAGCTCGAGTACACAATTCTTTTGTTAAGTGTGAAGTCATGCAAAGCAGCTTCCGGGTCCAAATGCTATAATCAAACTGTATGAGGAGACTCATCAAATGGTAATGATAAATGTTTACAAAATACTTTCGAAAATCACGATCACAATACATATGTCCATGTGTAATATCTGATGGCCAGAAAGTAATTCATTATTTATATATATATTTTTAAATATTAGTATTTGTGATGCAGCAAGTCCAGAGACTGTTGTGTACACCATGATTTTATATAAAATTAACTTTAATGTGTGATATGACTAAAAAGTGGTTATAAACGAATATTATCTCAATTCAAACGAGTAGCGGCTTGGACCCAGAAACAGTATTTCATATGTCACAACTTAACAAGCGAATTGAGTGCATTAGTGCACGCCCACTTTTTCTGGAAGTGTTTTTCTAATAGGATTTTGTAGGAATGATACCCAGTGGTTAAACTGGGTATTGCAGTCCAAATTCAAAATATAGGAGTATAAGTTTTATTTTTTTTGGTTGCCAGACTGATGACAAAAAAGAGTGAGCGTGCCTGAAGATCGAGCCTTACACTGTTAGCTAATAAACTAATGTTTACGTTTATAATATTTACTACTTATACATCTAATTACACAGTAAATTAGTGGTGGGCAAAGTTTAATCGCGATTAGTCGCATTCAAAATAAAAGTTTGTTTTGAAATAATACTACCTCGTTGTCAAAGAATCATGAAAAATATTCACACCACACATTTACTGTTGATGATGATGATGTTAATAATAATAATAATAATAATAATAAGGGTTTTTGAGCATTAAAGGGCACCTATTATACAAAAACCACTTTTATAAGAAGTTTAAGCACAGTTGTGTGGCAGCAGTGTGTGAATATAACCAGCTTATATTGGTAAAAATGTATTAATAACATTTTTTTAGAACCACACTTGATAAAAAGCACTTTGATTGACATTCTCCCTTTGTACGTGTAATCAGAGGGAGAAAGCCCTGCCCTGTAGTGGACATCTCTCCCTCATTAGCATAGGACGTTAGTCTTGTTTTTGAATCTGCCACTATGCTGACAAATATGCATTGTAGCTCCGCCCTCTTTTGAAAAGAGCACAATCTCATTTGAATTTAAAGCGACAGTCACCAAAAAAGCACAATGGGAGAGTTATAAAACCTTATTTGCAGGATATTTTGAGCTAAAACTTCACAAACACACTCTAGGGACATCAGAGACTTAATTTACATCTTGTAAAATAAGCATAATAGGTCCCCTTTAAATCTGAATATTAAATGATTTTTAAAGGATTTTGTAGGCGCTTTGACATCACAAAATATATATAATACATATAGTAATTCAAAAGTATGAACAAATCTTACAGCTCTTCAAACATCTGAACTGCATTTAATACATGCACACTTTTAAATATGCAATAATAAATATTTCAGTGGCTACATTGTTGTTGCACAATCTCAATGTGTTTAATGTTTAATAAGGGGCTTCTTTGAAAAACTAAAAAATGAGTCAGCAATCATACTTTGTGGAGTTTAATAATGTTTCTTTAAACGAGCACTATTATGCCTCTTTCCACAAGATACGCGTCAAGTTTCTGAATGTGTCTTTGAAGCTTCAGCTTAAAGTACCTCAGGAATAATTTATTATATGATAATGTAATGCTCTGTTATCTTTTGTGCCTCTTTAAATGCAAATGAGCTTCTGATTTCCAGATGAGGAGGCATGGCCTTTACAGCTTGTGCCTCATATACTCCACCAATAACAAGCATGTGTTCATTATCTTAAGAGCACAAAGAAAAAAAGCACAAAAAGACCCAGATTATGTCAAACACACACACGCACGCACGCACGCACGCACGCACGCACGCACGCACGCACGCACGCGCACACACACACACACACACACACACACACACACACACACACACACAC
>CAIGQZ010020068.1:5157-16221 GCA_903798205.1 Danio tinwini
TAACACGCGAAAGGTCCTCGGATCGACACCGAGCAGAAACAGCGTTCTTCTTTTGTCGAGAAAATGATAGCAGCAACTGCTTCCTACTAAATGATTGTCAACAGACACCCAAGCAAAAACGGTACCTGCGTCCTGTTCTCTTGAAGGTTACTGTAGTGTAGTGGTTATCACGATCGCCTTACACACGAAAGGTCCCCAGTTCAAAACTGGGCGGAAACATACATTTAGGGAACACTTTTGTCCAAAGCGCACTACAATGGAGGAGGTATTCAGCCATTCAATAGGACGAGGAAATGCATATAAGAAGTGCTATTTATTCCAAGTAACTTGTTTGTGTTCAGAGAATTTAGTGCTAGAGTAGGAGTTTTGTTTTCTTTAGAGGGATATTCACCGGGGTTCAGGTGTACTCGGAAGAGATGGGTTTTAGCTGTCGTTTGAAGGATACCAGTGTATCCATAATCCGAGTGGGAATAGGAAGATGATTCCACCAGCGTGGAACATTGAATAAAAACATTGTGGTAAGTGACTTACAGCCTCTCTGCGATGGCACCACAAGACGGTGCTCACACCCTGACAGGAGGCACCTTTGGTTATCACGATGGCTTTACAAGCGGAAGGTCTCCTGTTAGAAACTGGGTTGAAACATGCAGATTTGCTTTTATGCACATTCTGAATTGGCTTTCTGCTTACTGAATGGTTCACGCCACAAAGTCATTGCTCTGATCTAGGCAAATGGCCTGTATGCTAAAACCTGCAGGGAGCTTGTCACACTGAGGAGGCTTTGTCCGCTTGATTGACAAACGCGTACACCTTGTGTTATCCTTGCAGGCCAAACTTCCCTGCTGAAAGCTTGTGTGGGGATTCTGTAGTGTAGTGGTCATCACGTTCGCCTAACAGGTGAAAGGTCCTCGGTTCGAAACCGAGCAGAAACAGCGTTTGTCTTTAAGCGAGAAAATGATAGCAGCAACTGCTTTCCATTAAGTGATTGTCAACAGACACCCAGGCAAAAAGAGTACCTGTGTCCTCTTGTAGGTTTCCGTAGTGTAGTGGTTATCACGTTCGCCTCACACGCAAAAGGTCCCCAGTTCGAAATTGGGTGGTAACAACCTAGGTTTGTTATGACAATTGTCAAATCAGGCTTCTGTTGAGCACTGACGTTCACTGAAAACATCCTTTCTGCAAAGCGGTGTGAGGCTAGAAATTTGAATTCAACTCAGTGTTTACTTGCCCTGTCGGTGTCTTGCATACTTGCATAGAATCTGATTTCTTTTAGCTTTGTGTTGTGCATGAGCAGGTGGCCAGTGCGTTTGTTAGCCCTCCACGGTGCAGACCGTACAAGACAGCTCTGTAAAAAAGACTACAAAAACTTGAAGCAATGGTCCCTCAGTAGTGTAGTGGTTATCACGTTTGCTTTACACGCGAAATGTACCCTGTTCGAACCTAGGCGGAAACATACATTTAGGGGACACTTTTGTCCAAAACGCACTACAATGGAGGAGGTATTTAGCCATTCAATAGGACTAGGAAATGCATACGAGAGGTGCTATTTATTCCAAGTAACTTATTTGTGCTCAGAGAATTTAGTGCTAGAGTAGGAGTTTTGTTTTCTTTAGAGAGCGGGATATTCACCGGGGTTCAGGTGTACTTGGAAGAGATGGGTTTTAGCTGTCGTTTAAAGGATACCAGTGTATCAATAATCCGAGTGGGAATGGGAAGATGATTCCACCAGCGTGGACCATTGAATAAAAACATTGTGGAAAGTGACTTAGGGCCTCTCTGCAATGGCACCACAAGGCGGTGCTCAACCGTCACCAGAGGCTCCTTTGGTTGCCACGATGGCTTTACAAGCGGAAGGTCTCCTGTTAGAAACTGGGATGAAACATGCAGATTTGCTTTTATGCACATTCTGAATTGGCTTTCTGCTTACTGAATGGTTCATGCTACAAAGTCATTACTCTGAGCTAGGCAAACGGCGTGTATGCTAAAACCTGCAGGGAGCTTGCCACACTGAGGAGGCGTTGTCCGCTTGATTGACAAAAGCGTACACCTTTTGTTATCCTTGCAGGCCAAAATTCCCTGCTGAAAGCATGTGTGGGGTTTCTGTAGTGTAGTGGTCATCACGTTCGCCTAACACGCGAAAGGTCCTCGGATCGACACAGACACCCAAGCAAAAACGGTACCTGCGTCCTGTTTTCTTGAAGGTTTCTGTAGTGTAGTGTTTATCACGTTTGCCTCACACGCGAAAAGTCCCCAGTTCGAAACTGGGTGGAAACATACATTTAGGGAACACTTTTGTCCAAAGCGCACTACAATGGAGGAGGTATTCAGCCATTCAATAGGATGAGGAAATGCATACGAGAAGTGCTATTTATTCCAAGTAACTTGTTTGTGCCCAGAGAATTTAGTGCTAGAGTAGGAGTTTTGTTTTCTTTAAAGAGAGGGATATTCACTGGGGTTCAGGTGTACTTGGAAGAGATGGCTTTTAGCTGTCGTTTGAAGGATACCAGTGTATCCGTAATCCGAGTGGGAATGGGAAGATGATTCCACCAGCATGGACCATTGAATAAAAACATTGTGGAAAGTGACTTAGGGCCTCTCTGCAATGGCACCACAAGGCGGTGCTCAACCCTCACCAGAGGCTCCTTTGGTTGCCACTATGGCTTTACAAGTGGAAGGTCTCCTTTTAGAAACTGAGTGGAAACATGCAGATTTGCTTTTATGCACATTGTGAATTGGCTCTCTGCTCACTGGATGGTTCACTCTACAAAGTCATTGCTCCAAGCTAGGCAAACGGCGTGTATGCTAAAACCTGCAGGGAACTTGTCACACTGAGGAGGCTTTGTCCGCTTGATTGACAAACGCGTACACCTTGTGTTATCCTTGCAGGCCAAACTTCCCTGCTGAAAGAACGTGTTGGGTTTCTGTAGTGTAGTGGTCATCACATTCGCCTAACACGAGAAAGGTCCTCGGATCGACGCAGAAGCAGCATTCTTCTTTTGTCGAGAAAATGATAGCAGCAAATGCTGACAACTGAATGATTTTCAACAGACAGCCAAGCAAAAAGGGTCTCTGCATCTTGTACTCCTGTAGGTTTCCAAAGTGTAGTGGTTATCACGTTTGCCTCACATGCGAAAGGTCCCAGTTAGAAACTGGGCGGAAACAATCTTGGGTTTTTATGACAATTGTCAAATCAGGCTTCTGTTGAGCACTGACGTTCACTGAAAACATCCTTTCTGCAAAGCGGTGTGAGGCTAGAAATTTGAATTCAACTCAGTGTTTACTTGCCCTGGTGGTGTCACAAACTTGCATAGAATCTGCTTTCTTTTAGCTTTGTGTTGTGCATGAGCAGGTGGCCAGTGCGTTTGTTAGCCCTCCACGGTGCAGACCTTACAAGACAGCTCTATAAAAAAGACTATAAAAACTTGAAGCAACGGTTTCATATTGGTTTCCGTAGTGTAGTGGTTATCACGTTTGCTTTACACGCAAAAGGTCCCCTGTTCGAACCTGGGCAGAAACATACATTTACGGGACACTTTTGTCCAAAGCGCACTACAATGGAGGAGGTATTCAGCTATTCAATAGGACGAGGAAATGCATACGAGAAGTGCTATTTATTCCAAGTAACTTGTTTGTGCTCAGAAAATTTAGTGCTAGAGTAGGAGTTTTATTTTCTTTAGAGAGAGGGATATTCACCGGGGTTCCGGTGTACTCGGAAGACATTGGTTTTAGCTTTCGTTTGAAGGATACCAGTGTATCCTTGTGTTATCCTTGCAGGCCAAACTCCCCAGCTGAAAGAACGTGTCGGGTTTCTGTAGTGTAGTGGTCATCCCGGTCGCCTAATGTGTGAAAGGTCCTCGGATCGACACCGAGCAGAAACAGCGTTTTTCTTTTGTCGAGAAATTGATAGCAGCAACTGCTGCCAACTGTATGATTGTCAACAGACACCCAAGCAAATTGGATACCTGCGTCCTGTACTCCTGAAGGTTTCCGTAGTGTAGTGGTTATCACGTTCGCCTCACACGCGGAGGCCGGCCGCGAGTAGTTGGAACGCAGTGCCAGCCAATCAGATTAAGGGGCCTGCCCACAGGAGGAAGTGATGTCAGAGCCTATCAGCTTTTTCTTTCTTTTTTTATCAAGAACAGGGTTCGAATCCCACTTCGGCACTTGTAAACAATTATTTTTCACAAAGTAGTCTCAAAAGAGTCACAAAGTATCTACAACTTATTTTCAAGTTTAGGAATGTGCTAAATAAATTAAAATAAAAATACCCACAGTGAAACAGTTATATAAAATTAAATATTAGTTTAAACACATTCATAGTGGTTTCAAATATCGTTTTAAATGTGAATTAGAGAAGTTTACATTAAACAAACTGAATAAAAAAGTATTCTTTTTTAGTTTATTTAAAAATATATATATATAAATGGAATATTTTAAGTCACTATTAAATGATCTGAATGAGTGATGGAATAATAGAGGATCAGTCAAGTGTTTCCTAATGAAATCTGTGAAAATAAGAGTCCTACAAAACAGGAACAAAGACACATATGAAACAAAATGTGATTGTTAATTGTAGGGGGGGGGGGGGCAAACAAACAGAAGTTCAACAATATAGATGCATTACATTACAATCTCACTGAAAAATAAAATTAAAAACCATATGCAGCACTAAAATACAGCTAAGGGGCAAAATATCAAGAATAATAAAAATAGCTTTAAGGTTTTAAATACTAAATAAAATAAATAGTATCAATCCAAAACAAAAAGAAAAAGGTAACACTTAACAATAAGGTTGTATTAGATAATTAAGTTTATATATTTATTAATGTGAACAAACAATGAACAATACGTTTATCACAGTATTCATTCTTCTATACTACAATTATTGGAAATAAAATTATTGGTTAATTCTTGTTAACTCACGGTGCATTAACATTAATGTTAACAAGCATAACTTTGGATTTTAATAATGCAATAGCAAATGTTAAACTATGATTAATAAATGTTTATAAGTATAGTCCATTAATAGTTCATGTTAGTACATTAACTAAAGAAACCTTATTGCAAAGTGTCATGAAAAAAAACAAAATTTCTTTTTTTTAATTTTCACAGTTTTAAGACCTTTAAAAATAAAAATAACAACAGACTGAACTTTAAAAATAAAGACACATAGTATCACACTGAAAACTAAAACTTTTACACAAGATCTAAATACTGCTAAAAGGGGGCAAAATATCAGGGAAATAATCACGTTTTTGTTATTTAAAAAATCGGAAGGAGCAGATCGTGAATGTGTTTATTTCACTCTGAGTCAGAATGAAAATGACACCTTCAAATTTCCCGCTGGTGCAAAAACACGGAAGTGCGCCACAGAGTGCCAGTGGCCGAAAGTATATTGCATCCGTAGTGGTTCAGCACTACCATTGAAAATGAATTGGAATCTGTTTAGGGCCATTTAGCTAAAGAATGCTTGGCTGCCGCCTGCGTTGGAGCAATGGATAATGCGTCTGGCTACAGATCAGAAGATTCTAGGTTCGACTCCTGGCATGCTCGCTCAGTTCTTTTTGCATTGCTGTCAGCCAGTGCACTCTAACCTCCTGGAGTTTTCATTCATTTAATGTCTTGTACATGACACTGCTACCAAGCTATTATGTTTGAATGTCAAACCTACCACAAGCCTTAACCCAACCTCACAGTATCCTGCTGTGTTTTATTAACCTCTAAACCTACCCCAACTCTAAACCCAACCTCACAGTAACAAATCTCCTGGAGTTTTCATTTATTTAATGTGCTGTACATGGCACAGAATACAACCTTTTGTATATAATTAATATCACAACTACCCCAACCCTAGGCCCACCCTCACAGTAACCTGCTGTGTTTAATTAACTGTTACACCTACCTCAACCCTAAACACAACCTCAGAGTAACCTGTTATATATATATAATCTTATTTTTTTTTTATTAAAGTCTACTACAGCTACACCAATCGTAAAACCCAGCCTACTTGTGGCATAGTACCTACCACTTAGAGGTCACCCAGCCAACTTGCAGCGTAATCTCTTCCTCGTGTTGGTGTCTGAGCTGCAGCAATACCTAAGTGCTCTGACAAACAAACATAAAATAAACATTTCATTTTAACCTCCTCTTGGAGAGGAGAGAGTCTCCGACCCTGGATCTCAGGTTTTCTATGGAGGGACTGTCAGGGACCCTGTAAGAGCATCCCATCCACACAAGCTCTTGCCTTCAGAACAAAGCAGAATGTGTGGTGAAGGAACTCTAGGTTGACAGAGCCTTGTCCTTGTTTCAAGCAATATGCTAACAAGGTGCTGTACAGAGTCCCAGTGGCACAAAGGATAACGCTTATGACTATGGCTCAAAAGATTCTAGGTTACGGAAACCATGAAACTGTGTATGAGAGAGTGCGTAAAGGTATGAGTGGCACTTGTGTAAGGGGGTCAGTGAAGTGCGAGCAATCAGAAAGAACTGGAGTTTGTGTCAAGACTGGTCCTCTCAGCTGGCAGCTCCCATATGGTCTAGCGGTCGGGATTCCTGGTTTTCACCCAGGTGACCTGGGTTCGACTCTCAGTATGGGAAGGCCTGAGTGTTTTTGCTTCTGACCTTTTTGGCCAGCAGTTGGACTGCTGCAACCTTATAGGGTGAGGTTGGAATTACTCCAGCAAGCCTTCGATAGCTTAGTTGGTAGAGTGGAGGTCTGTAGGTGGGATTTTGGCAATCCTTGGGTCGCTGGTTCGACTCCAGCTCGAAGAATGTTCTTTTTCTCTCAGAGCCACTTACTTTTCAGTGCTGTTCAAAGAGATCATCGGCGTCAGAGCTCGGAGTTCACCTTAGAGGTGAAAATGAAGCTCCCTGACCCGGAATCGACCCCAGGCCACAGCAGTGAGAGCACTGAATCCTAACCACTAGACCACCAGGGAAGGCCTGGGAAAATGTTGACCTCAAGCCTAGCTGTGGGCCTCCACCTAAGTGTGCTGCAGCTGCTCTGACAAAAATAAATCTAATGCTTGTAACCTCCTCCTGGAGAGGAGAAAGTCTCAGACCCTGGATCACAGTTCTTCTAGGGAGGGACTGTCACATGCTCTGTAAGTGCATCCTATCGACACCACCACTTGCCATAATAACAAAGCACAGCATGCGTTGAAGGAGCTCCATTTTGACAGAGCCGTGTCCTTATTCTAAGCAACATGCCAATGATGACAATACAAAAAAGGACAGGGCCAATGGCTCACACGGTCACCTGTAAGTCGTGGTTATTTCTGGTTACACCGGCCAATCACGTTCCGAACTGGAACCAAGATTCTTCTTATTCCTGGTTACGACAGCCAATCGTGTTCCAGGTTACTATGAACGCTATGGCCAATCAGAGCCCTGATACCATCCATGATTCCTACTGTAATAACAACAGATTTCGTCGCGGATAAATTTCTGGACAGCAATTGCAAAGTAAGTATTTTTTATAACATGTTGATTTAAATGAATAACCATTTACAGCAACGTTAATTACTACAAAACGATTATGATATTTTGATTGTTATAGATGTTAGCCGACCAAGCAAACTGTAAATTTTTGGTACAAAATATTTACTACAGTTATTATACATTACTACACTTTCTATTATCATTTACTACCATAATTACAATAATACTCATGCATTATTCTCACACATTATTGCATCACTTCACTAATAATAAACCAATAATATAATAAGGCTCATCACTAATAATATACTAATAACATAATAACGCTCACGCATTAATACATGACTAATAATAAACCAACAATATAATAATGCACACACATTACTGCATCACTAATAATATTCCAGTAATATAATGCTCATGCATTAATACATCACTAATTCAAATCTAAAAATATTATAATGCTCTTAAATTAATGCATCACTAATTAAAATCTAATAATATTATAATGCTCTCACATTTATGCATCACTGATTAAAATCTAATAATGCTCACACATTAATGCACCTCTAATAATAATCCAGTAACATAGTTAACAGCAATATTCTCCTTCAATTCCATTTCACAGACGGACTAAAATATAAGTAACTTTAATTTCAAGTAATAGTTTGAATGCTTTGCTTTTACATCTATTAGAACAGAAGTTTTCAAAATGTATTTTTGGATTTGAAAATGTTGTCTTCAATAAAATGTATGTTACATGTACATTAATATATTACAAAAGAGATAACATAGAATAACATTTCACTTATTCATTTGTATTTGTTGCTGCTAACAAAAAATTCTCAATTATCTTTCATTTAGGATTGTGTTGGATCTGATAATAGTGAGGGGTATGGAGCTGTGCTCTGGCCTTGACTGGAGAAGAATGCGAGAAGATCATAACCTTATGACAGCATCGAGGAAGTATGACAAAAAGAAGACGACCATTTACCCACCCCGTCACCAATCCAGCCTAAAACAGGGTCACAGGGTCTTGATTGTCTATAAAGCTATAAATAAATATAAGTATAATATAACTGTAACTGTGTGAAATATCATCTCTAGCAATATTCGAAGCTGAAGTAAGCTAATCAGTTCTTATTCTGTGGCACATTATTTATTATTTTACTGATTCTTAATATGACAAAAATCAATATGACAAAAAACACAGTAGCCCTTTAGAGACCTAATTTATTGATATGTTATTTCAGTACCTACCTAGAGCATAAACAAGTAAACATAACTATGCACAGATATAAAAAAATTCTAGACACAATAAAGCAATGCAAAAAGAATAGTTAAAGGAAAATAGAAAAGCAGTATAGGATCACAGATTGAAAATAGTAAAACATTAATAATAGTATTTTGATGTAATTTACAGGTGTTTTATTGGGGAACGTAGTCCTGACACAGTGGCCTGACTGCAACCATCAGTGGAGGCCATCTTCACAAAGCTCTGTGCTCTCTACACAAATGGGGTGTGATGTGAAGGAGTGAGGGTGTCCCGCTTCACAATGATAATTCGTTCTTATAAGTGCATCTGGGAGTGCATCATTACCAATGCTAAGGTGATGAGTGAAACCACCATCCAGCTCCCAGAAGTGAACGCTGCACAGTCACACAGTGGTGAGTAAACTAGCATTGATACAACTAAACCTAAAATTATTGATCCTTCTCCATTATCCACATCTGCCCCTAAAACGTATAACTATGTGTATGATGTGTTTTTAAGAAAGTTTTTTAATTTCCTCTAGTAAGTTTATAATGTATAATCATATTATTATTATTATTATTATTATTATTATTATATTACAATTGCATGTAAGGTTATAATGGTGTTTACCTTGGTAATTATGTGCATGTTTATTTTAGTTTGATATTTTAAGATTGCACTACTGTGGTAAATATTTGTTTGTGTTTAATATTTATTGTTATTGTATTGGACTGATGTCGTAATTGTTTGTTATTGTTTGTTTGTGTTTGATATTTATTATTTTTTTGTTACAATGACACTACTTTGTTAAATGTTTATTTTGGTTGACTATTTGTTATTTATTTTTATTATTATTATTTATTTAAAAGAGTTGTTAATCTTCACCCTCATTGTTGTTCTCGTGCATATTTATATTCTCAGAATATTTGTACCTGTAAACACATTTTAAAAAGGGTCTGCCAGTATTAAATAACTACATAAAAATGGAATAAAAATAAATATATATAAACTTTATAGTTAGTCTATTTCAGACTCTCTCGAAGAGACAGCGCCCTCCAAAGACTGGTATAAATGAAATATTCTTAACGTGGACAGAGATGTTGGAGAATGTCTGAATTGAAGTGCGTGGGTCAAATTAACATTTGATTAAAAGGAACGGGTTGTTGTTGATGACACGCGTGCGCCAGGAGCGTAAAACCGGTTGAAGCGGGCCGCGAACTCACATCATTGTGTGTCTTTCTGTTTTTTTACCGCGACCAATAGGTGCTGGCCTTGGCGCAGTAGGCAGTGCATCAGTGTCATAATCTGAAGGTTGTGAGTTCGAGCCTCACACAGGGCAGGGTGCAGCTTTTTGGCACACGGGAGCATTTAGGTGACCGGGAGGCGTTCTTTATTCCCTTCCGTGCGGTTCATGCTTCCTAGTGGCAAAAAAGGCTACAGCTCCTCTGGAGGGCAGGTGGCGTGACATTCCAAGAACATCTGCTGAGTCTGAAGCAATGATGGCAAGATGCTATTCAAATCCCATTGCCTTAAAAATCAATAACATCCCAGGACGTTCCACTGCATGGCTAATTATTTTGATACCCTTTCGGTGCACTGGCATTAAAGCCCACGTCCATTGTTTGGTTTACATGCTTTTCTGAGTTTCTGTTGACAATGACTTGATGTTGCGCAAACGCCTCAAAACTTGCAGTCTAAAGTGACTGTTAAGTCTGCCAGGGCAGCTTCTACGCTGCATGAACTGTGGCGCTTTGTCAGTGTGACTGTATCACTCAGACAAGGCGCCAGAGAGTTAAAGACTTCAGCCTGAGCACACAGGCAAAGCCCGGGATTGTCAGAAGTGAGATTCGAACCCACGCCTCCAAGGGAGACTGCGACCTGAATGCCAGCTGCCGAAGGATAGTCCGTCAATATTTCATAAATGTTGAAGATGAGAGCCAATACGAGCGATTCGCTCCAACATTTCAGCCAATCACGTAGCAGTGCCTTAACATTTGCAACCAATCGTGGATCGTAATTCTTAACATTTTCAACATTTGACCAATCAGAGTCGAGACAATGTTGAAGTCGGGGTAGGAACCGTTCCAGGTTTCACCGCTAGGTGTGCAGTCCAACAGGTTAGTCAGATGTCAATCAATTTTCCGAACTGAGCCGAAGGTACACGAAGGTATGACGCGGTCCTTTGGAGGCGGGTCAGAGGTCAAAAAAGTTCATTGACCGTCAGTGATCTTCGACGAACAGCATCATTTGCCAGAGCACAGCATCGTTTTGTGTAAAGTACAGGATTTTTTTCCGTTATTGATTTCTTAAAAAAGGTAAGAAAAACTATATAATTGCACGAATTTATATTTTAGTGTGTTGTATGTAAA
>CAIGQZ010020082.1:0-11737 GCA_903798205.1 Danio tinwini
GCAATGCACAGCATGTTGCTTATTTGTTAATGGGTATACTATAATAAACTTTGTCAACGTGGACTTCAGCTCCAGTGCTGTCTTCCCTCCCTTTCACAGTGATTGACCTCTCACGTCCATCAGCCTTAAAAGCCCATCATTATCCAAGAAGGGCTTTTAGGCTCCATGAAATGTTTATGCTTGTACAACTTTCAGTATCACATTTTGCTTGCGGTGTCGTGTTTATAATGCATCATGACGCACATTCCCAGATTCAGAAGAGACCTTCTGATCATAACACCTCGGTTTCACGGCCATAGGACAAGACTGGTCTTGTGTTGCGCTAGGCCCTTTGTTGCTTAGAAATGCATAAGAGGACCTCCCATCTCCTACTGAGCCTCATAGCTAGAGGCATGTAGTTGTCTTGTGACTTAATGCCTCGGCAGATTAAACACCCTCCCCCACAAGTCAATACTCCTCTCCTCAATTTTTGTAGACGTCTGACACTGTTATCAACAAATAAGGAAGTAAAGCTGATGTTCAGACTTGAGTTCAGGCAGGCTTGACTAAATCTTACTGGAAAGGGTTGTGATGTCACCAGGGAGATACTGGAAAGCTGCTTTTCGTTTTTCAGGGAGGAATATTGTGACTTCAAGATATTTAGATAAACCACTTATTTCAATTTCAAAATGTCTTTTGTATGATTGATAATATTTTTGACGTGTAGCTTTAAGCTAGAAGTGCATTCACGATATAAAAAGAAACAAATGATATATAATCTAATTAAGTGATTATTATTGGAAGCAAGCATCAAATGCTGTAGAATGTAGTGAAAATGAAATGGTAATAAAAAAACAGGTGAAATGATGTTCTGTCTTGCATGTGCTTATTCTGATCTGTATATTTTGTTGCAATTATTACATTAAGCTGGCTTAAAACTAAATAAAACATAGTGGTTTGCAGGATGGTATAAGAAAGATTTAAAATGAGCTATGTGCTGTACACTAGAAAATTATGATTATTTTTATTATAATTTTAATAAGTTACCAGGTTTTAACATTCTTTAATTTTCCTTCGGCTTAGTCCCTCATTTATTAGGGGTCGCCACAGTGGAATGACCCACCAACTTTATTCAGCATATGTTTTATGCAGCAGATGGCCTTTCAGCCGTAGCCCAGTACTGAGAAACACACACAAACACACACACACACACACACACACACACACACACACACACACACACACTTTGGTCAATTTAGTTCATCCAATTCACCAACAGAGCATGTCTTTTGGACTGTGGGGGAAACCGGAGCACCCGGACAAAACCTGCAAGCGAATACGGAGTGAACATGCAAACACCACACAGAAATGCCAACTGGCCCAGTCGGAACTCGAACCAGTGACCAGTTGACAGTGCTAACCACTGAGCCATCGTGCCGTCATGGTTTTAACATTTTTATACAAAGTTTAACTTAATATTTTTAATCTGTTTCAATGGTGTGAGTAGAAAAGTTTAATTGATTCAACAAAATAATAAAGGCAGCTAGATTTTATTTTTTTATAGTGAATTCGGGTGCACTATGACCCTTAAAATTAGTCTTTTAAAATGCCATTAAAGGATTCTCTTTCTAAATAGGTTTGAATAGAAAATATTTTAAGGTATAAAAACAAATATCACATGAAGTTTAAAACATTCTAATGTATAGGATGAATGAATGAATGAATGAATGAATGGATGAATGAATTAATGAATGAATTACATGTAAGTAAATAAACAAGCAAGCTGTATTTATTTTATAAGACCTGAAACGGTGTGGTAAGAAAAAGCTTTTATTTCATTACCCAATAAGGTCACACTTTATGTTGATGGTTCGTTTATTGAGTTTAAGTTACATTGCATCTACATGCCAACTAATTCTCATTGGATTATAAGTAGACTGTTAGGTTAGGGTTAGTGTAAGTTAACATGTAGTTGCAAAGTTTCTTATAGTCAGTTAAATGTCTGTTTAGCAGCAGTATCAGCAAATACTAAGCAGACAGTCTACTAATACTCAAATGGACCATCAAAATAGTGTTACCCAAAATAAAATGGGGGGGGGGGGGCAATAATACTAAATAGAATTAAAGTTTAAAAGGCAAGCTGTTACACTATTTTATATAAACTGTGTGGTTCTAAACCGTTTTCCTTTATTAAATCTTAAAAAAAAAACTAAGGGAGTAGAATGATTGTTGCTGTTATGCAGTGTATTTATCCTGAGCATTTGTTGATAGTAAATAGTTCTTCTTGACACTCTTGTTCCCTCAGGATATCAAATAGGTAAACATTACTGCTCAGAGAGACTGCAAGAGTTACTGTTGGAGTACCTTGTTTTTCAAGGTAGAGCCTCTACAATCTCACCACACCCCAAACTTCTTAATTTAGCCTCTACATTTTATTGTTCACAACATGTGGGCTGTTGTGTCAGACTGAATCAATGTCTTGATCAACTTGTACAATGCAATTTAATGATCTAGCTGAATCATTCCTGTTCTAAAACCTCCACATTAAAGCATATGTTGAAATGAAGCTAAATATGTATGTTTCATCAAATAGGGAGTGCTGACCTATTTTTTTTCTCTTGAAAAGTGGTGTAATATCCTGGACGAGGGAGTTAATACAAAACTTTTTTTACTTAAATGGAAGTTCAAAGACTAACAGGGTGGAAAGGGATTGAGGACACATAAATAGCATATTTTAAAGATTAACAAAAAAAATTTATAAGAAAATAAAACATTAATACGATTTTAATTGTATGTTCATACTACATTCACTATTTAGAAAGATAGGAGTATACACTGTACAAAATGTTGGGTTTCACAATTTCTTTGATGTTTTCCCAACAAAAATCCATTAAGTTGTTTACAAATTTAACTGGGTTGAACATAAAAAGTTGTCCTGCCCAAAAAAACGTAGGAATTGTTTCAATTCATTTTAAATAATTAGTTTAAACGAGCAACAAGAGTTATTATTTTCAGTGATACTGCAAAGAAGAAATCAGCAGCTGACTTATGTTATGACTTCATACGAGTACTGTTTGCCTAGTCAGTAGAGCAGCATGTGGTAAACAGGCCTGTTTTTGTTAGGGCTGATAGTGGAGACTGCATGCTTGAAGTATTTGAGCACTTTCGAACTGCTGTATACATCAGGCATCAAGGAAGTGTGCTCACTCTTCACCTTTAAACAGGTTTTTCAAGCCCAGGCAGGTTGACAGAAACAATGGAGCCCCATTGTGTATAGACGAGGCTCAACCTGTTGAAGAGGCGATACAGGCTCTCATTATTACAGATTGATGAAAAGACTGAAAGTCTAGAAAGTAGTTTGTGTGCTATATTAGACTCTGTTATCTATATAATAAATAATTAATGAACACTATTAAGAAATTATGTTTGAATCCCATAACAATGTGTATAGCACAACATATCAGATAGTATCACTGTACACAGAGTTTGAAAACACTGACTGTAATTTGAAACAAGAAGGAGTTCAAATTCAAGAAATGTATATCGAAGGGCCCTTTTTATATCAGTAGTTTTAATATCATAACTATTTCATTGCCCCTAAAAGGTCAATTCAGTCATGAGGCTAATGCTACGCTAATATGCTAACAGA
Source organism: Danio tinwini (assembly GCA_903798205.1). NCBI lineage: Eukaryota > Metazoa > Chordata > Actinopteri > Cypriniformes > Danionidae > Danio > Danio tinwini. The sequence continues at coordinate 3,629 of CAIGQZ010020082.1, forward strand.
ATTATCTCTTGAAATTTTTCAACATTTTAACTGGACATTATCACTATAATGTGCCTTTTTGAAACATCAGAATTTTCAAAAAACAGTATGAAATTTTTTTTTAATTTAACCACATAGTTGTATTAATTAGACCTTAAGCTGTAAGAAATTAATATTGGTCAAGCTCCTGCCCTTTTTATAAATCTGAAAGCAGAAAAAACATAAACAAATCTCAAAAAGTTTTTTTATATTAATGAAATGGACAAAACATTTATTTCCCAATAAAATATGCAATCGTTGCTTTGTCTTTTTCAAAATAACCCAAAATCTAAAATATTTTCTTAATCTTTCAAACAATATTAGCTGGCCCTTACTGGTTAATTAAGGAATCACACAAGATGTTTTGCTGAGGTTATAAATAATTTGTTTATTTTCATAAAAGTTGAACATGACCGTGGAAAACAAGATGACGGTGGACATTGACATGTATTTTTATTTTAAACAGTCAATGAGCTCCACTATATGGACTTTAAAAGGATATCCTTTATGTAGACCGAGACAGATATTGCCAAAAGGTTTGTATTGTCCACTTGTGTATTGCATCTACTGGTGTAGTATGTGTGTATGTGTACACTAATTAACAATAAAATCTTAAATGAATAAATAAAGTGTCAATAATAATGCATATCCACCCTGTCAAGAAAGGATTTGTGAATGTGTGGACAATGACAGGGAGGACATTTTTGGCTAAAGATAGCATTTTTTTAAACGCATGTTGTAGCTACCTGAAGCTGGTAAAGTGATTAAAATATTGCTTCTTACCTATAAAGCCTTAAATAGTCTAGCTCCTGTTTATCTAACCAACCTCTTGTCTCGCTACAATCCAACCGGCTCTATAAGATCTCAAAACTCAGTGCTTCTTGTAGTACCTAGAATAGCAAAATCGAGTAAAGGAGGTCGAGCCTTCTCATTTATGGCCCCTAAACTCTGAAATAGCCTTCCTGATAATGTCCGAGGCTCAGACACACTCTCACTCTTCAAAACTCGATTAAAGACCTATCTTTTTAGCAAAGCATACACTCAGTGCATTGCATATCGGTATGACGCATGATGTACCCCACACACGATTTTGCTTCTTGTTTATATACACTATAATTAACAATTAACTCTGCTAATTATTCTCTTTATTCTGTATTTCCACCTGGGGGTACTCATCTCGAGACCCTCAGACTATGCAGTGTCACTGATGCGATCCAAGACCAGCGACGAGACGATCCCAAGGTTTCTGGACCAGGTCGTATCCTGAGCTGCTGCTATGGTGGTCATGGTGGCGAGCATGAGACTGATTCCTGTGATGCTCCAAGGACAGACGTGTCTTCGCTGAGGTCCAGCTACTGCGCCTAGACTGCAGCTCTGCACAAGACGTTTGGCCATAGGAGAAATGGTCGTGCCCAACTGAGCCTGGTTTCTCTCGAGGTATTTAAATTCTTCACTTTCGCCAATTGGTGAAGTTTTTTTTCCTCGCCGCTGTCGCCACTGGCTTGCATGGTTCGGGATCTGTAGAGCTGCGCATCGATGGAATTGCTCTTCAGTGTTTGGACTCTCAGAAGTGATTATTAAACCACACTGACCTGAGCTAAACTGAACTGAACTTAAACAATGAAAACTGAACTGACACTGTTTCAATTCACTATAAACTTCCATGTGAAGCTGCTTTGACACAATCTACATTGTATAAGCGCTATACAAATAAAGATGAATTGAATTGAATTGAAGCTGGTACAGTGTAAGTGTTGACAACATTCAGTTTCAAACCTAACATGAGGAAACATGAGTGTAGATAGTTACTGTGTGCACAGCAGATGTTTTAATCTCCTTTGAAGAAAGACAAAATGGGCATGAGGATGCCAATGAGTACATCAGAGGCTTTCTTAAAGGGGCATTTACCACATCAAGACAGGGACATCAGGACATGCATCATCAGGTGCAAAATGATAAATAATATTATGAAAACAAAATAAGTGATTTAAAATGACTTATTTTATCAAATAACTTGTTAAAGAACAGAATAATATTTACAAATCGTTTTAATTTGATCTAATTTACCTACTTTTTAGACTCACTGAAGTTGGCTGAGCAGTGTGGGACATGGCAAAGTCACATCCATTCAATGAAAGAATATGACAAAAATTAACAAATATATTTCAAAACACTTATAATTCTCCCTGCAAATGTGTTAAGGTTTAACCAAACATCAGAATTTCATTATTTCACATGTTCATATAAGTCTGATTCAATCTTGTGGGACATCAAAGGCACTTTATAGTGATAATCACCCAACTACTCTTAACAGTTTGAGGTTGCATATGGTTAACACCTCCAATGAAAAATTTGAAGACTTGATTAGACTTTTGGCTATTAAGGCAGCAAGTCTCCAAGGGTGGGTGCAATGCCAAGTAGGACACAATCCTGGATTAATATCTATATCATCCTGGATGAAACGACATTTTTGACTGAAAATATAATCCATACCTTATTCCTATCCAACCCTAACTTTAAATGATTCTCTACGCCAGAGGGGAATAATAATTGAAAAACAACAGTCATGTAGACCAGAGGTTCCCAGATTTTTACCCCCAACATCCTTGGAAGTGATTATAAATATACAAACATTGTGCACACAACAATAGGCCTATATAAACATAGGCATAATGACAATACAAAAAAGTTCAACAGTCTAACAACCAAATAATTTTCATAGTCATTTATTAATATTGTTAATTTAATTTTAACCTCACCTAATGAGACTGGTGGGCATGATGCTTTCAGCACAAGTCTTGGTTTAATTGTGGAGACCACCACTCAGAGATAAGTCTCAATGTTCAGTTGTGGCCTGTATTTATTTTTATTCTAATAGCTTCATAATTTATTTGATTTTTGGAAATCAGCAAGCGACCAAACTCGGTCCTGGAGGGCCGATGTCCTGCATGGTTTAGCTCCAACTTCCTTTAACACACTTGCCTGGAAGTTTTAGTGTACCTATAAAGAGCTTGATTAGCTGGTTCAGGTGTGTTTAATTGGGGTTGGAACAAAAATATGCAGGACACTGGCCCTCCAGGACCAAGTTTGGGCACCCCTGGCCTAGAATTATAATAACACATGATGCAGTCATCTTATTAATAACATTCCTTTAACTTTACTCTTAGTCATGAACCCCCAAATATGAGCTTTTTTTATGTGAGTGGACCACCCACACACCCCTAATTCTTATAGTGTACTGTTATATATATATACAGTATATATAGTATTATATATATATATATATATATATATATATATAAATTAAATAAATAACAAAAAATTTTGAAAAAGAATTGGATGTCGTTTCAGTTTATACCACCAGAGGGCAGAAGAACTCAATTAATGGTTTTATTTGGGCTCGGCTCCTTAGCCAATCTGTCCTCTCTGTTATTAGAACATTATAATTTAGTTTGATATGGGGAGATATTTCAAAAGCATGAAATTTATCAATTTGAAACTTATGTTCATCAAAGTGGTGTATTTAAATGAATTTATAATTTACCTGTTCAATCATACACTGTCAGAAATAAACGCAAGCCGTCACTGGGGTGATACCTTTTCAAAAAGGTACAAATTTGTACCTACAAGGTCCATATTAATACCCAAAGGGTACATATTAGTACCTAAAAAGTACAAAAGTGTTCCTCTTAATTTTTAGGTACTATTATATACTTTTGAGGCACCAATATGGACCCTTTAAGTACAAATTTGTACCTTTTTGAAAAGGTACCACCCCAGTGACCGCTCATGTACCTTTATTTCTGAGAGTGTAAAATATGTTAGTTGGTTAATTCATTTATGCATTTGGTTTAATTATTTGTTTTATTTTTATAAATGCCAGAATTTGTGTGACTGTTTATAGATCAGGAGATATCTAGAAATACCCTTTTCATTTTTTTTAATGATTTGGAAGATTATTTTGAGTCTACTTAAGCAAATACTTTTCAGACTTCAATAAATTATGCTTTTATTGTTTGTTACATATTCCAGAAACAGAAATGTTCATGTAATTTGCTGAATCTCAAAATTCAAACCTTCATAATGTTAAAATGGTTTAATTACAGAGAACCTCACACTAGCAAAATAAGACTGATCAGCAGTTCTTTTCATAATTTGTGCATGTTCCTGCTTAATATAAAGCAGTTTGATTTTTGCATTCTTCTAATGTTGCAGTAAAATGCGATTAAGTATGAAATTCTCATGTTTTAACTTTATGGCTTCTACCGTATGCATAAAAGATGTGGTACACCATTTTCCTGTCAGACGTGGTTTTAGAAGTGCTACAATTCTGTGGTTTCAACTATAAACAAGCAAACTTATTCATTAATTTTATTTTTGGCTTAGTCCCTTTATTAATCAGGGGTTGCCACAGTGGAATGAACCACCAACTATCCAGCACATGTTTTACACAGCGGATGCCCTTCCAGCCGCTACCCAACACTGGGAAACACCCATACACTCTTCACACGCTCACACTATGGCCAATTTAACTTATTCAATTCACCTGTACCGCATGTCTTTTGGACTGGGGGGGAAACCGAAGCACCCGACGGAAACCCACAGAAAACATGCACAGAAATGCCAACTGACTCAGCCAGGGCTCGAACCAGCAACCTTGCTGGATGGCAATTGTGCTACCTACTGAGCCATGTTTTTATTTCAAAATTAAATTAAATTCTTGAAAAAAAATTAAAAACGGAGGTAGAGTTGTTGCTATCACGGAGTGTATTTATTCTGAGCATTTGTTGATGGTAAATAGTTCCTCTTGACACTCTTGTTTCCCCAGGATAACAAATGGGTGAAACATTACTGCTCAGAGAGACTGCAAGAGTTATCGTTGGAGGACCTTGTTTCTCAAGGTAGAGCCTCTACAAGCTCACCACACCCCAAACCTCTCCATTTAGCCTCTACATTTTATTGTTCACATCATGCAAATGAATGATCTAGCTGTGTCATTCCTGTTCTGCCCTAAGAACCTCCTTAAAACATGTTGAAATGAAGCAAAGCATCTATGTTTCATCAAATAAGGAGTGATGTGCTGCTTTTCCCTTGGCCACAACCATATCACCCTGCAGCCCAAGACCGGTTACTCACTGAAGCTAAGCAGGGCTGTGCGTGGTCAGTACCTGGATGGGAGACCACATGGGAAAACTAGATTGCTGTTGGAAGTGGTGTTAGTGAGGCCAGCAGGGGGCGCTCAACCTGTGTGAGTCCTAATGCCCCAGTAAAAGTGGAGGGGACACTATACTGTCAGTGGATGCTGTCTTTTGGATGAGACGTTAAACTGAGGTCCTGACTCTCTTTGGTCATTAAGGCCCAATCCCAATTCTATTTTTGTACCCCTTCCCCTTGGCCCTTACAACCGAGGGTTAAGGGGAAGGGCTTCAAAAACTTACCCCTAAGAATTGGGACAGCACTTCAACACCTGCACACATCGCGATCTCTAGCTTCATATGAGATCAGATGATGGCGACTGCTGTAGTTATTCCAGTTGTGTTATTTTTTGGTATTTATCTTCAGGAAATCACTGAAGGCATAAATTATGTTATCAGAACGATCTAATGTGGCAATAAGATTGTAACTGTACTGTGTATTTACACAGTGGCCATATTCATCTATGTAAACACACGAAAACAACATTAACATTATAGCAGACTGTAAAAGGCTCATTCTCAGGCACTAGACTTTTCTGACAGGGTATTCGAGTGTCAGAATGTTGTGGGACTGCAGTATAGGCGTTATAATTATGGATTATAGATCAAAAATTTAGCTTTTTTTTGGCGTATTTTTAAAGCATGACAGTAAAACACGAACGCGGTTATGAATATATTCAAACATATGTTTGTTTGTCGTAAAACTTCGTAATAATGACAAAAAATACTAGTTTGTGGATCTCCTTACTTCCGGGTTCAGAAATACTGCCGTTGTGGCAGGTGTATTCTGGGAAACTTCTTACCCCTTGGTTTCAAGTGTGTTCCTGAAAAATCTTTGTTCAAAGGAGTGTATACCCCTTGCCCTTAGCCCTTCGCCTTTAAGCTAAAGAGAATTGGGACACCACTACCCCTTAACATGAACACGCAAAACGAGGGGTAGGGGTAAGGGGAAGGGCTAAGGGGTAGAATTGGGCCATAGTTTCTCCACTCTACACTAAACACAATCATGAACCCTCCAGTGGTTACACAATACAAGGAGTAAGAGTGCCAGTACTTTAACATTAATGTATTTAACAAACCTTTGAAAAAAAAAAAAAAAAGAAAAAAAAAGTAACAAACAGCGGGTCTGCGCTTACCATAGAAAACATTCAGTGCAGCTCTGTTTTCGCATCAGGGCATTTTACTGTACAATGTGGCATTAGCATGTAGAACCATCCGTACTATATGCCTGTTACTGAACAGTTAAATCTCTTCAGATTCATTCTTTAACATTGACATTAATATCTCTTGTTCAAATAAACTATGAACAGCAGCTATGCTAACTGCTTTTTTGTTTATTCTGTGAAGAGATGATTCCCACCCTCTGAAGATAACACAAACACTTAAGACACATTATTGAACATGTATTAAGCCGCAGTCACACTGGGCTTTTCTCCCCATAGACTTCTATTCGTACGCACGCGAATGCGTTGGACCAGAAATGCAGGGTCATGCATCGGAGTTTCGCAAAAAAGTTCAAGCTTGGTGAACTCTGACCTGCGAAATCGCATCACTTGACTGCGTGAGACCAATCCAGGATCAAAACTTGACCTCTCTGAACAGAAATTTAACATGGAGCAATCGCTCGCTTTTTTAAAATGTCTATTCATCTTGTTTAATCCCGCCCCTTTTCGCAGCGCCGTACGACAGAATTTCGCAAGCTCAAACTCTAGTGTGACTTCGGCTTTATACATATTTATATATATATATTAGATCTGTTTGAAAGAACATTATATAGTTTAACTGCAGATTAACCATGTTTATTTCCACCCTATAGACAACTATTCAAATTGGCTTGTGTAATAACATGGACCTTTTATAAAGCTGCTTTGGAACCATAATTGCAGAAAGCACTATACAAATAAGCTTGAACTGTATATAGTTAAAATAGGTTAACCCAATGTAGATAAACTGTTTCATGCTCAGTTTTTCCTTTAAATTTTCCTATAACCCAAGGTGAAGTGTGGTGTAAAAAATACTCTACAATGAACACTTGAAAACAATTAGAAAAAGTATTTTTTAAATAAAATATGCAATGTAAAACTTACCTAAAGCATAACCATATAAAAGAAACATACATATTCATTAACATTGTTGCAGCTGAGGGAAAATGGACAGAAATAGAAACCTGCAAATATCATACAAAAAGTGTTTGAAACAAAAAAAAAAAAAAAAAAAAAAAACCATTACATAAAATACATTCTGGGCAAACCTCTTAAAGATGCTATACAACATCTTCCCACTGAGTCATCGCAAAAAATATCAAACGTCTCTTTGCTTGGGAGTTTCATTTACGGTGAAAAAAGCCAAGTTCCTGCCCAGACTGCTCCCATATAAAGAGGAAACTTCAAGTCAAATAATCTTTTCTGTATGTTGATGTATGAACAGTGCTTACATTCCAGTTCCAACTTTAAACATTCAATCACCAGACCATAAAGTGAACTATAAAAGAGTCTCATATTTTGCACTTAAATCATTGAGCTTTTTGCACCAAAAAATATTAATCTTCTCCTCCTCCAAACATGTCCGCCAGCTTCTTGAAGCGTGGTCCCCACTCATTGAGGAAGTCATAGTCTTGGTCGTTTCCTGAGCTGGAAGAATTGAGGGAGCTGAGTGAACCTGCATCTGAACCTCCTCCTTCATAGTCAAACACCAGCAGAGAGTCGTAGGGAGGAGCTGTGGGGTCGTTATCTGCAGCCTTCAGGTTCTACAGTACAAACAATATATACATTACATTATGAATTATTTAATAAAATATTTTGTTATTTTATTATACATTATTATTATTTATCAAAATAACATTCCTTACGTCAATGAATGTGCCGATCTCCTCAGGGTTGGCCGGTCGAGGTCTGTA
>CAIGQZ010020091.1:0-10260 GCA_903798205.1 Danio tinwini
GGGGGCTAATAATTCTGACTTTAACTGTACTTCAGTAATACTTTACAATAATGTGATTACTAACATGAACAAACAATTAACAATACATTTATCACAGCATTTAGTGACCTTTGTTTATGTTAATGGTTATAAGGGTCTTAATGGTTAATGGTTCATTGAAATAAAGCTGCTCATTGTTGGTTCATGTTAACTCACAGTTCATTAAATAATGTGAACATGCATGAATTAACATAATGTTTAACAATGACTAATAAATGCTGTACAGTTGTTTATTATTTGACTAATAAATGCTGTACAATTGTTCATTATTAGTTCATGTTATTAACAAAAAATAAATAAAATATATTGTGAATTGTGACCATAATGTCCACATACCACAAATAATTTTACATTTTTGTGAATTCAAAATGGGACACGGTGGCTCAGTGGTTAGCACTGTCACCTCACAGCAAGAAGGTTGCTGGTTTGAGTCCCGGCTGGGCCAGTTGGCATTTCTGTGTGGCGACCCCTGATAATAATAGGGACTAGGTTGAAGAAAAATGAATGAATGAACAAATGATTGAATGAATTTAAAATGTTAGGTGACATTTACAGAGTTAAATGATACTTAGGCTTAAAATTATTATTCCTCCTGTGAATTTTTTATAATTATTATCTTTTATTTTTCTAATATTTCCCAAATGAAGTTTAACAGTGCAAGGCTTTTTTTCACAGTACTTCACATACTTGCCTAATTAACCTAGTTAAGCCTTTAAACTGCACTTCAAGCTGAATACTGCCTGATCTTTCAAGGAAACTTAATTATTTTATGTTTTGTCAGTTTGGTGGCTAATTCCTATGAATTCGTACAGTTCAGTTGAATGAAAATGTACAATTTGGCACCCAACCCTGCCGTTAAGCCCAACCATCATTGGGGGATAAGAAAATCCTACTGAATTGTGTGAATAAGATCGTAAGAATTCATACGAATTAGCCACTAAATCAAAAAGTTATGAATTGCCATGAAATATTGTTAAATACAATCTTAAAATATATCAAGTAAAACATTATATACTGCCATCATGGCAAAGATAAAAGAAATCAATTATTACAAATTAGTTATTAAAACTATTATGTTTAGAAATGTGTGAAAAAGAAACTCTCTGTTAAACAGAAATTGGGGGGAAAATATACAGGGGGTCTAATAATTCTTTACAAAATAATTTTTGTAAAGAAAAAAAAATAATACTCTGGGCAGTCTGGTGGCTGTGTAGAAAAGCATTCGGGTGACAGCTCTTATTTGACCATGAACACTACTGTAGTTCAAACTCTTAAGTAAGCAAATATTTCACAAGCGCTCCTCCCCTGCAGATGTACACAATCCATCAGCTTCTTCTTCTGAGCAACTTTTCAACCTTTCTTTTTGCATGCCCTGAAAAAGTCAAACTAGTTGTAAAATCACTCTTCTTGCCCGCAGGACAGAAATCACCCAGCCACATGCCTGGTGGGCTTGCTCTGAGCTGAGCAGGTTTGAAATGCATGATTGCCGTTCTCCAAACTCTCACAATTTCTCCGTTTCACTCTTTGTTGACATTCAGATAAATGAGCAACACATGAGAGACGGTCTCTCTCTCTCTCTCTCTCTCTCTCTCTCTCTCTCTCTCTCTCTCTTTCTCTCTCTCTCTCTCCTCTCTCTCTCTCTCTCTCTCTCTCTTTCTTTCTCTCTCTCTCTCTCTCTCTCTCTTACTCTCGCTCTCTCTCTGTCTCTCGATCCAGAGCACCGGCGGACCCCTGCCTCAATCTTCTTTAATTTTTGCAGATCAAATCAGAGCCTCATTTTCGCCTCTTCGTTTGAAGCGGGGCACTAGACCATGATGCCAAGACCATGATAGTATCTTCATTACGCCAAATAAAGCTATCAGTAAATGATTCATAGTGAATGACATGAGTAGGAATCTTTTAGGGGTTTTAGAGCATTATCAACATCATTACAATATATCTTGTATGCTTTTACTACATTTACTTGAAGGAGGTGTTCATAAAACTGTCATGAAGCCTTTTTATTTGTGACATGACACATGAATATGAAGGAAATTTTATGCATGCTTATGTGCTCCACACAGGTGAGCTGGCTTGACAACCACCTGCAGGACACACTCCTAATACACCAGTCATTGTGTTAGAAACTCTCATATGCTTTACATGTTTGTTTCTATGTTTATTTATATAAGTACTATTTTCATTTATAACACTCCATTTTTGCATCTCGATTAAATACACTATGAACAGCAGCTACGCTAATTACTGTCTTTATTCTCTATTTCCACCTGGGGATACTCCTTCCGAGGTCCCTAGATGCTATGCAGTGCCATTTATGTGATCCAAGACCTGTGAAGAGATGATCCCAAGGTATCCATAATCCTGGACCAGGCTGTATCCCGAGCTGATGCTGTGGTCGTCATGGACAAATGCAGTGCATGAGACTGATTTCTGAAAGACCATTGTGAGAACGAGTCCCCGCATTAATCCTGTGGGCCAGCCTGACCTCCCGCCAGTGCCATACTCACACCTGCAGTTTCTCCACGATGGACATCAAGCTTCTACAGCCTCCGGTGCCTAGACTGCAGCTCCACACAGGAAGTTTGGACAGAAGAATAATGGGCATGCCCAACAGAGCCTGGTTTCTCTCAAGGTTTTTTTTTCCCCCTTCGCTTTTTTTCCCCTTCACTGTTGCCACTGGCTTGCTTGGATTGGGACTTGTGGAACTGCGCTTCGTTGGATTTGCTCTACAGTGTTTGAACTTTGGGCAGTAAAATTGAAACCACACTGAACTAAACTAAACCGAACTTCAACCCTGAAACCTGGACTTTACTAGAACTATATTAAGCTACTTTGACACAATCTGCATTGTGAAAAGTGCTATATAAATAAACATAAATTGAATTATGTCTGTTATTAAGTGTCCTTTGCTCAGTTGTCATTTTAAATGCAATGATAACATTGTTTGAGATGTCTTTGTCATGACATAAAAATAAATACATCATAACCTGTCTTTGTCATTGTCATGACTACTTGACATTGCCAAAAAAAAAAAAAAAAAAAAAAAAAAGAGCAATATCACACGAGTAGCAGTGCGATGTGGCTGTATATCGACACTGGTGGGAGGTGTACATTGGCTTGAGGCCGCAGGTTGGGTGCCTTAGTGTCCCACCAGTGCTGATATACAGCCATATTGCACTGCTATGAGTTTGATATTGCATTTACACAACATTTTGACGGCATAATCATGTATATAAAAAAAGACAATTAAACAAGGAGAGTCTCAAAAATCCTTTTGTACGAGGAACTACTTTCTTCCACCATTCATTCATATCTGCAGCTGACGTCAAAAACTGTTGCATAAAAACACAACGTCATTTTAGAGCTAGTATTTGAAAGATTCTCTAACATAATGTCTAAAGTGATGACAAAACAGGAGATTTTGCTCACATTTTAAGACTATAAGGCTGAACGGCATGAAAAGCCATCAGTCTACAGAAATTTCCCAGTATTTCCCTGTTGCAAAAAAAAGCCAAAGCAAAGCAAGCACTAGCAGATTATATGGTATAAATACAGCACTACAACATACAAAAGACAGAGATCGACTTAGAATATCACTTACCTGTTTTATAATGATTTGTTCAGCTGTATAGTTTGAAATATGAAAAGAAAACAGAGTTTTTCTCCCTAAGGACTTATTATGCGATCTGTTGCCATCTTGTGGTGCAGCCATCTTTAGTTTGTTTAGTAATGACAGGCTGATGGCCGCAGAAGCACTGAATCTCTGAAATTATAGATATTAAAAATAAGCACTATCCTTATAAATAAACTGCATAGTTGCAATCTAATCAACTACATTCCTGCCTAAAAAGCTTCAAAAGTACATTACTGTATGTTGTCCAACAGCTGCAATATTTGTCAAACTGTAGTCTGTTGTCACTCTATGTGGGTGGAGTAATACACAAGGGTGAAGAGGCTGTACAAGTGCTGTTATTGCAGAATAGCAACTTAATTGATTTGTGTTAGGACAACATGAATTAATTGTGTGGAACCCTGCAGTGCAGACAGAAATGTTGTATAAAACTTAATAATCATTCATTTTCTTTTCGGCTTAGGCTCTTTATTGATCTGGGGTCATCACAGTGGAATGAACCACCAACTTATCCAGCATATGTTTTACTCAGCAAATTCCCTTCCAGCTGCAACCCATCACTAGGAAACATCCATTCACACTCATACACTATGGTCAATTTTTACCATACCCAATTCACCTGTTCACATGTCTTTGGACTTGTGGGGCAAACCAGAGCACTCGAAGGAAACCTATGCGAACACGGGGAGAACACGCAAACTCCACACAGAAATGCCAACTGACCCAGCCAACACCTTCTTGCTGTGAAACAACAGCGCTACCCACTGCGCCACCGCATTGCAATAAATCTTAATATAATACGTAATATTAACTTAATGCCATAAAGTCTGGCATAAACATGATTGTCGCTATAATTGTCAAATATATTTCTGGTAGCTTTTTTTTATTCAAACAAATTCAATTTGTCATTAAAACCTCTCATTAAAGGTGTATTAAATACTCTGGCAATTTATTTTAAAACAGCACCATTAATATTTAATAAATCGTTGACTAACACTAATAACAATTTAATAACAAATTCAGTTTTTAGCATTGTAGCTGACAAAGACATCAAACAATCTTTGCATTTAAATTGACAACTGAGTGAATCATGTCATGATTATGAAGGTTTCATGACAGCCTTATAAACACAGACCTAACATAAAATTGTTACCAATTTTTTTTATTAATAAAGGTGCATTCTATTTTTTTAAAAATATGAATAAATAAATTGGTTTGAACAAATGATTTTCTTAATTAATGGATGAATCAGCCTTTTTGACCCATTCTGTTGAATGCATGATTACATGATGACTTTTTAAATGGGTTACTTGTTGCAATCTACTGGTATAAAGCTTAAACCGATACAATGTTCTTTACTGGTGCAATTGCTCTGTTTGAATGTGTGCTATCCAAACTATGCACCAAACAAACAGACTGAGAACTCTGAACTCTTGATGCAATTCCATATGAACCCTGCTGCAGTTTGACTGCAATATTTATTCAACATGGGCTAAAAAAATGGACATGATGTCACAACATGCAACAATAAAAAGAACAGAATGCACAGGAATACTTGTTTTTATTTTTTTATTTTTCACTTCATAGTTGGGATGTTGCTCATTACAATTGAATGAAGATGTCATAAATGCATTTCTGATGTAGATCTTCTTGAATGTGTGTAACGGAATAATTGTTATATGTTAAAATGTGATTAGTGACTTTAAAAGGAAAAGTGTGCAAACCTATAGCTTTAAAAGCATCAAGTTGATTAAAAATGTGAGTAAACCCATTGTAACTTGTAACTTTAACTTTCAACTCTAGTTGATCATTTGGTATTAGAATTGGCTTATATTAGAGGCAAAGGTCTCTAGATTATGCTTATTTTACCAAAATAAAATATGATCATGCCTCGATTTTTTATTATTTAATTAGGACAGTAAGGTCTGACTTTGCTTAGACAAAAGTCTTGACACTTAACAGAAATAATGTACAGTATAGAATATAAAGTCATGGTGCAGTGGAAAAAGAATTAATATTGTGTATGACTCCCATGAGCTTGGAGGACTGCATCCATACATCACTGCAATGACTCAAATAACTTATTAATAAAGTCATCTGGAATGGCAAAGAAAGTGTTCTTGCAGGACTCCCAGAGTTCATTAAGATTCTTTGGATTCATTTTCAATGCCTCCTCCTTCATCTTACCCCAGACATGCTCGATATGGTCATGTCTGGTGACCGGGCTGGCCAATCCTGGAGCACCTTGACCTTCTTTGCTTTCAGGAACTTTGATGTGGAGGCTGAAGGATGTGAAGGAGCGCTATCCTGCAGAAGAATTTGCCCTCTTCTGTGCTTTGTAATGTAATGGGCAACACAAATGTCTTGATCGCTCAGACTGTCAATGTTGCCATCCACTCTGCAGATCTCTCACCCCATGATATTCATTTATGTTCCTTCGGCTTAGTCTCTATTTCAGAGGTCGCAACAGCAGAATGAACTGCTAAAACAGAAGGACAATACTCTGCTGCCAAAACCCGGTGTCCTGACATTTTATTCTACCCATAAGATTATGCAACCAACACTGTATTTGAATGGTTCCGAGGTTGGGGCTAGGGATTACATAGGGCAATATTACAGCTTCATATACACTACTACGCAATAAAATTTACACTGGTAGCAAAAATTGATGGGTAGCATATTGCGTCATCAAAATGTGCTACCTACCTTTTGAATGGGAGGTATGACAATCTGATAAGGTAGGACACATCAACAGAACACAAGGATCAAATAAAGAACCTTTAGATCTTCAGTCTAATGCTCTCCCAAAAGCTATTTTAGCCGTCATACATTAATATATACATGTTTAATCCAAGACACGGTTACTGTATGTACTAACCCTCATTTCATTTCAAACCTAAGAGACATTTCCCTGCATATAAAGTTAATTTACAGGAAGATTAAAAACAAGGTCAACATAAAAATTAATAAATGGAGACCAAATTTACATGTTTGGTATATACGGTATATGGTATTACACACACAAACATATATATATATATATGTTTATATATATGTATATATACAAAGACCATATTTCACTGGCTAACTCGAGTGTGGAACTTAGAAAAATTACTTCAAACATTTTAGTTGTCCAGCCAAATTTATTATAGAAAGTACACTGGAAATCTGGCAATTAGAAAAACAATGATCAATAACTCAATAATTAGCTTAAAACAATAAGTTATCCAGCAATATTTTTTTGTCTTGTTTTTAGTCAGAATATCTATAAATTCTTAAATCAAGAAGCATTTTCTAGACAAGCAAAAATTGTTTGTCATTTTCAAAAAATATATGTCAAAATTAAGTGAGTTTTTCTTAAAAACAAGCAAAATAATCTGCCAATGGGGTAAGCAAAATTATCTTATATAAAAGCAAAAACATTTTCTTATTTTTTCTAACTTAATAATTGAAACTTCTCAATAAAAAGCTTCTTGGTTTAAGAAATTTTACATATTTGGACTAGAAACAAGACAAAAATGTTTGTTTAGAAAATTACAAATTTTTTTTTGAAGTGCCTCTTGCATTTGCAGGGCAGTATTCATAGATGTATACACTAGATATCGCATATGGACCCTGAGCATGCGTCAATAGCTCCGCCACATTTGTACAGTGCTCGCAGGACAAATGTCAACTGCACTAGTCAAGACTAAAGCCAATGTGAAGATGCTGGACTTTTGCGCTGTGTATGAGAGTAGTAATGAGCAAACCAAGAAAACAGAGCACAAAGGCAGAATATTTCATAGGTAAGATTTCATTTTTTACGTTTTTGTATATAAACTTTTGCGCTTTTTTAATGCTAGTTACTACGCTAGTTTTGTTTAATAAAATAAGCAAACAGTGTAAATAAATATCACAACAAGATGCTGCTGTGCTAGAAACCTGTGTTATTGTTAAGAGAACGGGTCGTGAAAGCAGGAGAGGGGGTGCGTTTTTAGGACACGAATTCAAAAATCTAATTTAACAGGGAGGGTGGAAAATACGTTTCCATGCACACAAACACATGCTCTTTGTAGGCAATGCCTGTGCGGTCACTTATCCATCAATGTAGAAAAGTGATGTAAAATTATAACTTTTGTAATTTAAAAAAATATATTTGCATACTGACCACCGGCAAAAAACTCCCAATCATAGATATATGTATATATATCTCTGGCTTCGGATGGCCAGTGATCCATTGCACCTTGGTCCCACATTCATTTCAAAGGACTGCTACCCTGTACTAAAATGGCGGCTCTATTGATGCATTCCTTTTAATAGACAGCAACAAGGTAGGCGACATCTAGTGTAAATATCTATGGGCAGTATTGATATGCCCTGTGCATTGGGGAACAGCACCACAGTCAAGTCTATTCAAGTCCATATTAAATCAAGCATTTAAATTAAAAGTACCCTTATTTAACCATGTTCCTTTAAAGTAATATTAAAACACTCTTTATTTTGTCTTAAAATCTTCTAGTACTTTATAGTAAGTTCAGTATCATGATACCCATATCAAATCAGGACTTGAGTGCATCGCTACAGCTCTATACAGTCATTGGCCATCTTATTTGGTACACCTGTCCAACTGCTTGTTAAAGCAAATTTCTAATCAGCCAATCACATGGCAGCAAGTCAATGCATTTAGACATGTAGACATGGTCAAGATAATCTGCTGCAGTTCAAACCAAGCATCAGTAGGGGGAAGAAAGGTGGTTTAAGCGACTTTGAACGTGGCATGGATGTTGCTGGTACATGGGCTGTTCTAAATATTTCAGAAACTGCTGATCTACTGAAATTTTCACGCACAACCATCACTAGGGTTTACAGAGAATGGTCCAAAAAAGAGAAAATATCCAGTAAGCAGCAGTTCTGTTGGAGCAAACGCCTTGTTGATGCCAGAGGTCAGAGGAGAATGGCCAGACTGGTTTGAGCTGATAGAAAGATAACAGAAACTTAAATAACCACTCGTTACAACCGAGGTCTGCAGAAGAGCATCGCTGAATGCACAACATGTCCAACCTTAAGGCAGATGGGCTACAGCAGCAAAAGACCACACCGGGTGGCACTCCTGTTAGCTAAAAACAGGAAACTGAGGCTACAATTCGCACAGGCTCACCAAAATTGGGCAATAGAAGATTGGAAAAATGTTGCATGGTCTGATGAGTCTCAATTTCTGCTACGATGTTTGGACGGTAGGATTAGAATTTGGCATCAACAACATGAAAGCATGAATCCATCCTGCCTTGTATCAACTGTTTAGGCTGCTGGTGGTGGTGTAATGGGGTGGGGGATATTTTCTTGGCACACTTTGGGCCCATTAGTAACAATTGAGCACCGTGTAAATGCTACAGCCTACCTGAGAATTGCTGACCATGTCCCTCCCTTTATGACCACAGTGTACCCCATCTTCTGATGGCTACTTCCAGCAGGGTAACGCACCATGTCATAAGGCACAAATCATCTCAGACTAGTTTCTTGAACATGACTGTACTCAAATGGCCTGCACAGTCACCAGAACTCAATCCAATAGAGCACCTTTGGGATCTGGTGGAACAGGAGATTTGCATCATGGATGTGCAGCTGACAAATCTGCAGCAACTGCATGACGCTATCATGTCAATATGGACCAAAATCTCTGAGAAATATTTCCAGTACCTTATTGAATCTATGTCATGAAGGATTTAAGCAGTTCTGAACGCAAAAGGGGGTACAACCTGGTACTAGTAAGATGTACCTAATAAAGTGGCCGGTGAGTGTATGTTTCAGTTTTGAATCAATATTCAATTCAATTCAATTAATCTTTATTTGTATAGCGCTTATACAATGTAGATTGTGTCAAAGCAGCTTCACATGGAAGTTTATAGTGAATTGAAACAGTGTCAGTTCAGTTTTCAGTGTTTAAGTTCAGTTTAGTTTAGCTCAGTTCAGTGTGGTTTAATAATCACTACTGAGAGTCCAAACACTGAGGAGCAATTCCATCGATGCGCAGCTCTACAGATCCCGAACCATGCAAGCCAGTAGCGACAGCGGCGAGGAAAAAACTTCACCAATTGGCGAAAGTGAAGAATTTAAAAAACCTCGAGAGAAACCAGGCTCAGTTGGGCACGACCATTTCTCCTATGGCCAAACGTCTTGTGCAGAGCTGCAGTCTAGGCGCAGTAGCTGACCTCCGTGAAGACACGTCTGACCTTGGAGCATCACGGGAATCTGCTCTCCATCATGACCACCACAGCAGCAGCTCAGGATACGGCCTGGTCCGGAAACCTTGGGATCGTCTCGTCGCTGGTCTTGGATCGCATCAGTGGCACTGCATAGTCTGAGGGTCTCGAGATGAGTACCCCCAGGTGGAAATACAGAATAAGGAGAATAATTAGCGTAGCTGCTGTTCATAGTGTATATAAACAAGAAGCAAAATCGTGTGTGGGGCACATCATGCGTCATACCGCTATGTAATGCACTAAGTGTATGCTTTGCTAAAAAGATAGGTCTTTAATCTAGTTTTGAAGAGTGAGAGTGTGTCTGAGCCTCGGACATTATCAGGAAGGCTATTCCAGAGTTTAGGGGCCATA
>CAIGQZ010020096.1:0-14660 GCA_903798205.1 Danio tinwini
ATATATAAAATTAGCCCCCCTGTTTATTTTTCTGTTTCTGTTTAACTGAGAAAATTTTTTCAACACATTTGTAAACATAATTGGTTTAATAACTCATTTCTAATAAAGAATTTATTTTATCTTTGCCATGATGACAGTAAATGATATTTTACTAGATATTTTTCAGGACACTTCTATACAGCATAAAGTGACATTTAAAGGCTTAACTAAGGTAATTAGGTTAATGATAAAGGCAATTTATTGTATAACGATAGTTGGTTCTGTAGACTATCAAAAAATATATATATTTAGCTTAAAGGTGCTAATAATTTTCACCATATATATATATATATATATATATATATATATATATATATATATAAAATTTTGACCATATTTGACCATGGTATAATTTATACCATAAATATATCAAAACTCAATTTCTGATTAGAAATGTGCATAACCTAATTTTCACAACATTGAATGTAATATTAATTACACTAATTTTTATACAAATTTTTTTAATCACCAGATTCCAGATTTTCAAATAGTTGTATCTTGACCAAATGTTGTCATATCCTAACAAAGTATAAATCAATACACCTTATTTAGTCAAATTCCAGATAATGCATAAATCTCAATTTTCAAAAAATTGACATTTATGACTGGATTTGTCATCCATGGTCACAGAGTGTATTAAACTATTTATGTTTAAAAATGGGTTTTAAAAAAACTTCTTTCTGTTAAACAAAACTTACGAAAAATATAAAAGAATTAAAATTTAACAGGAGGCCTAACAATTGTAACTGTAAATACATATACACTGTAAAAAAATGTTAATTAACAGTTTCAGTATTTTGTGTTTTCTGTTTATTTACGGTTTTACCTGTATAATTATATAATTGCATTAAGGGAGTTTGAGCTTGGTTCTGTCCACTTTTGATGTTAAAAAATAAAAAAAGTGACTTTTATTGACATTTTAGTAGTCTGAAATAATATAACGTTTAAAAAAATAATATACAGAGAAAAGAATCTGTAAAATGATAGAAAATGTACTGGTAGTTTATTACAAGGTTGTTGCAGAGTACTATACAACACCAACTCAGTCAATATATCACTTTAAACGATCACAAATGTTAGTAAAAGCCACTTTTTCCAACTTCTTAAGGTTAAAAGTTGTTCGCAGAAAGATCAAGATGCCATAATGCAATTCAAAAGCATAAATAAACAGGGAAAAATTAATATTTTTAAACAAAGATATAAAACCTTAGAAATATATTTGACAAACAATTAAAATGTACTGTACTTTGTTTAATTGTTATATTGACCTATCATTTCTGAAAGAAAATAGTTTTCTCACCTTTACAGTCTACCACTCTAACCAATAATTCACATTAAATGCACTGACGATCAGTGTGCTTATATCATATGCTGACATAACAGCACATATAAGACTGTTAAGTCAGTAGCTCACAGTCAAAAGGTCTAATGTTCGGTTTTCTAGTCATCCTTAAATATTTTCTGACTCCTTCTGCCTCTCTCGGATTTCTTTCTTTTCATCTCTGCAGTGTCTCATCATGCTGAATACCAGCTCAGTGTTGTCAACTTAGCTTTTTTCATTTGAATAAGCCTCTTTCTGCAGGAACCTGTCTGCTCTGTTTCACTGGGGCTAAATCAGCTTTAGCGGCTAAATATAAAAATGTTTCCTGAGCAGTAATTCTTTAATATTTATCAGCAAAAAAAGGTGCTTGAAATTCAGCATGAGCCCCGCTGGCAGCAGAGAGAGAGAGAATGACAAGCCGCACATAAGCTCTGATGCCTTCGCTGATCCTCAAAACTCAAACTGGAGCTCCATGTGTGCAATGTGACTTCACTTCAATATTCATTCTTTAAAAATGAACTCCAGGACTCTTCTGAAGACATTAAAAGTAGACAATATGATTCAAAACGAAGGAAAAAAATCGAAGAGAGAGAAAAAAAAAACACATTATCAACAAGTAGCTGAAAGCAACAGTTTAATAAAAACACTAAAAAAGACATGAAACCAGAGAGAATACTAAGCTTAGAGCAGCTCAATGATGGCTATATTTATCAAGACTGGCTTGTTAAATAAGACTTTTATTGTTGTTGTTGTTGTCACTTAAAGTAAAGATATAACATATACATAATATAGGTAACCTGAAAATACCTGAAACACACAGTTGCACCATATTTAAAACATATGTTTTAAAGGGACAGTTCACCTTAAAATTATAACTCTGTAACCACAGTATAAGTCAGGGGTGTCTGTACTGGAGGGCCAAGAGTAGTGGAGGGCCACTGCCCTGCATAGTTTAGCTCCAACTTACTTCAACATGCATGGCTGGAAGTTTCTAATACATGAGCTTGATAAGCTGGTGTAGGTGTGTCTAATTGGGGTTGGAGCTAAAATATGTAGGACACTGGCCCTCCAGAACCCAGTTTGGGCACTGCTGGTATAAGTCAATGGGGGCCATCAACTAAATATTTTTATTTGTACAGTATTTAGCAAAAAAAACTACTTGAGGATGAGTAAAAAGAGAGTAAAGTTTCATGTTTTGGTAAACTATTACTATAATTTACACTAAAACATGAAACAGGGTGGGACATAATGGGGAACCCTCTTTTCTTTTTTTTCAAAACAGCAAATTGCATTTTGCAAATATCACATATTGTAATATAAATGAGATTTTCTGTACTTATATTATTACATAATATTTATGTACACCAAAATATCAATATGACATAATACCAATAATAATAATAATAATAATAATAATAATAATAATAATAATAATAATAATAATAATAATAATAATAATAATAATAATAATAATATCACAAAATACAATTTTAACTATATATATATATAAAAAAGATCTAGCCTTCATGATTTTGGGAACTTTTGGGAATTAAAAATGTTACGAAGATAACAAAAAAAAAGTAAATTCAACTGAAATTAATATTAACACAGTTATTGTTAATAGAATATAATATAAATTTATAATATAAATTGGCCAATTAAATTTACTGCTTTTTAAACTGCACACGTGTGAAGAAATGTTGGTCATAAGTTGTGAATAAACTAACAGAGATTTTAGAGAGAATTATTACAATCAACTGAAGGACTAAAACAACAAAAGAGTAAGCTATACATATATACACACACACACACACACACACACACACACACACACACACACACGCACACACACACACACACACACACACACACACATTTAAAACTGCTTTTTATAAGACTTTTACAAGACTTTCTCCAGAAGAAAAAATATTAACAGACATACTGTGAAAATGTCCTTGCTCTGTTAAACATCATTTGGAAGATATTTAAAAAAATTTAATAAAATAAAATAAAAGGGGGATAATAATTCTGACTCTAACTGTATATACTGTATAAACTACAAGTAAAATTAAAACTGAAAAGGTGAATAAAACACTACAGGTAAATCTGAATGTAAATCTGAATCTGAAGATGAAAAATGTAGCTTAAACAATCTTTAAATGTTTAATAGTCTCAGAAAGCTCCACAATAATGCCATCTTTCTCTGGAAAATGCAATATTTCCAATAGCTCAACACTGGACCAGAGGCAGCAGTGATGGAAGAGAGACATTAAAGGCTTGTAGGATAAGCAGAGGTAAATTCTGCCCGCCTCAGCAAGCCTGGGGCGGGTGGTTGGGTCTGTTGTGTCCCGTCTTTCCACATGGTGTCTGGCTGCACGCTTTGACTGCTGCTTCAGTGTCGCCCACACAGGTGCAGGTCTG
The DNA here is from genome assembly GCA_903798205.1 of Danio tinwini. Lineage (NCBI taxonomy): Eukaryota > Metazoa > Chordata > Actinopteri > Cypriniformes > Danionidae > Danio > Danio tinwini. The sequence continues at coordinate 3,782 of CAIGQZ010020096.1, forward strand.
CCCACTAATCCTGCACTCAGCAGTCATTCGCACACATGATAAGGGTCAAACTGAGACTTGGCTCGACCATGCAGTTCTATGCTAGGGAGAACCAGGGAAGAGTGTTGGCTGCATGCCCTTCTGCCACGATCAAGAAAAAAGGCAGACGACATGAGGTTGGACACAGACTGTGTTTTTTTACGATCCAAAAAATAAATGACTGGTAACCACAGTTTTTCTGATTCATGATGCTTTGCTTAAATTGAGTAAATTCTGTAAAAACAATAAAAAACTGTTAAAGACACTATATACAGTTGAAATTATTAGCCCTCCTTTGATTTTTGTTTTCTTTTCAAATATTTCCCAAATTAAATTTAACAGAGCAAGGCATTTTTCACAGTATTTCCTATATGACCAATGACCAATGATGGCGGCGCGTACACATCGCGAGGCTCGGCGTCTCTCCAGTTTCTGCAATTTTGCAGTATTTTTCCTGCTCATTTCGGGTCTGTTCGTGCAGAACAGTAATGCCTTTACATCGTACACACGACAGGAGATCTTGGATATTGGTTTGTGCATTTCGGACAGTTTTATCAGCAATCTACGACTCATCCCAGACATCGCCAGGACACTTGAGGCTGAGCGCTCCGTCCGGCCGGGCAGAAGTGCTCGGAGACGGCGACGCGAACGTAAACAAAGGCGGGGGAAGCGCGGCGGGCTAAGAGCTAAGCTAAAGCTAACACCACACCGGCTCTCTTTACCCAGCATCTTCCTCGCCAATGTACGGTCCCTGGTGAACAAAATGGATGAGATTAGACTGCGCATCAACCACAGCAAAAGATTATGGAACTGTAATGTCATGATTTTCACAGAAACATGGCTAAACAGCGGGATACCAGACAACGCTGTATCTTTAACTGAGCATCAGACATTCCGAGCAGACAGAGCGGCGGATGACTCCGGTAAGACCCGAGGCGGAGGATTATGCATTTATATTAACAAAGCGTGGTGCACAAACTCTGTCATCGTTGGGAGACATTGCTCTGTTAACCTGGAATTTCTGATGGTCAAATGCAGACCGTTTTATCTGCCACGGGAGTTCACCTCCACCTTTATAATCGCTGCTTACATTCCACCCGATGCTGATGCAAAGCTTGCTATGAATGAACTTCATGCAGCCATCAGCAAACAACAGACTGCTCACCCGGAGGCTGCTTTTATTGTTGCGGGGGATTTTAATCACTCAAACTTAAAGACAGTGCTCCCCAAATTCCATCAAAACATTTTCTGTCACACACGGGGAAACAAGACTTTGGACCAGGTATACACAAACATGGCTGAAGCCTATGCTGTTACCCCCCTCCCCCACCTGGGTCAATCAGATCACCTTTCTTTGTTCCTCACCCCCCGATACTCAACCCTCATCAACCGTGTGAAGCCATCAGTGAGGACCATCAAAGTGTGGCCAGCGGGGGTAGACTCCACACTCCAGGACAGGTTTCAACACACAGACTGGAGTATGTTTGCTTCCCAGGCCACATGTGGCTCTCACACAGACATTAACAGCTACACTTCCTCTGTTCATCAACATCAACACCACCATTGACAGTGTAACAACCCAGAAACAGATCACCACATACCAAAATCAAAAGCCATGGATGAACAAGGAGGTGCGCCTCCTGCTGAAGGCATGCAACACTGCCTTCAGATCAGGGGATGCACAGGCCTACAGCACTTCCAGGGCTAATCTGAAAAGGGGCATCAAAAAGGCCAAGCACTGCTACAAGCTAAAGCTAGAGGAGCACTTTTCCAACTCTGATCCTCGGCGCATGTGGCAGGGCATACAGGCCATCAGCAACTACAAACCCAGCCATTCCACACCCACAGCCACAAATGTCTCCTTCCTGAACGAGCTTAATGACTTTTATGCCCGCTTTGAAAGAGACAATAATGAACCCTACATCAGGATCACTTCCTCAACCGACCACTCACCCATTACACTCACCTCCTCAGAAGTCTACACCGCACTGAGTCGGATCAATGTGCGTAAGGCTGCTGGACCAGACGGTATTCCTGGGCGTGTCCTCAAAAATATGTGCAGAACAGCTCGCTGGGGTATTCACAGACATTTTCAACCTGTCCCTTAACCTAGCAGCTGTGCCAACATGCTTTAAAACCACCTCTATTGTGCCAGTGCCGAAACACTCCAGCCCAACATGCCTGAATGACTACCGCCCGGTAGCACTCACACCCATCATCATGAAGTGCTTCGAGCGGTTGGTCCTGGCACATCTGAAAGACTCTCTGCCATCCACACTGGACCCACATCAGTTTGCCTACCGGGGCAACAGGAGCACAGAAGATGCAGTCTCCATAGCACTGCACTCTGTACTCACACACCTGGACAATAAAAACACATACGCACGAATGCTGTTTGTTGACTTCAGCTCAGCATTCAACACTGTCATACCCTCTAAGTTAATGATCAAACTTAGAGACCTGGATATAGACACGTCTCTCTGTAACTGGGTTATGGACTTTCTGACTAACAGACCTCAGAATGTTAGATCAGACCACATCTGCTCCACCACCGTCACACTCAACACTGGTGTACCACAGGGCTGTGTGCTGAGCCCTTTCCTCTACTCCCTTTTCACCATCGACTGTAGGCCTGTGAACAGATCCAACGCCATCATCAAATTTGCAGATGACACCACAGTGATTGGTCTAATCAGCAACAATGATGAGACTGCCTACAGGGAGGAGATACAGCATCTGGCCACGTGGTGCACCAACAATAATCTGCTCCTTAACACCGACAAGACCAAGGAGCTCATTGTGGACTTCAGGAAGGGACGAACAGGCTCACATGATCCCATCTACATCAATGAGATGGCCGTCGAGCCTGTATCATCCTTCAAGTTCCTGGGGACCCACATCTCCAAGGACCTTTCCTGGACCACCAACACCTCCAGCCTGGTCAAGAAGGCTCACCAGCGCCTATTTTTCTTAAGGCAACTTAAGAAGAACCAGCTGTCATCAGCCGTCTTGGTGAACTTCTACCGCTGCACAATAGAAAGCATCCTGACGAACTGTGTCACAGTCTGGTATGGAAGCTGCTCTGTTGCGGAGCGTAAGGCACTGCAGCGGGTGGTGAAAACTGCCCAACGCATCACAGGGACCACACTGCCAGCCATAGAGGACATCCAGAGGAAACACTGTCTGCGCCGAGCACGCAGTATTCTTAAAGATTCCTCTCACCCTGCTCACAGACTGTTTTCTCTCCTGCCTTCTGGCAGGCGCTTCAGGCTCCCCCGGACAAAAACCAGCAGACTAAAGAACAGCTTCTTCCCCAGAGCTGTCTCCCTCTTGAACTCTGCTCCCCACTGACTTTTTGCCCCCCTAATACACCCCACTCTCCTCTCCTCATAACTCAGACTCATCATAATCACTGCACTACTTAACATTTGCACATTTAAAAATTGCACATATTCATTGCACTGATTCATTTATCTGAACTGTACACACCTACTGCACATGTACATTTGTAAATTATGTACACATCCACTGTACATATACATTTGTAATTATGTTTATCTATCTGCACACTTCTGATTATTAATAGCAACCTGTACATTTATCCATCTATTGTAAATCTCTGTTCATAGCTAACACAACCTGTATATAATGTTGATAGTACATCCATTTGTAAATATCACCATAATTTTTCTATAACTGCACTTTATAACTTATACCTGTATCCTGCACTTGCTGCTATTGCACTCCTGGTTAGACCTAAACTGCATTTCGTTTCCTTGTACTTGTACATGTGTGATGACAATAAAGTTGAATCTAATCTAATCTAATCTAATCTAATAATATTTTTCCTCTAGAGAAAGTATTATATGCTTTATTTTGGCTAAAATAAAAGCAGTTTTTAATTTTTTAAAGTCAATTTTTAGTTTAATATTATTAGACCCCTTGTGCAGTATTTTTTTTCTACAAAACAAATTTTACAATGGTTTGCCTTATTACCCTAACTTGCCTAGTTAACCTAATTAACCTAGTGAAGCCTTTATATTGAACTTTAAGCTGAATACTAATATCTTGAAAAATATCTAGTAAAATATGATGTACTGTCATCAAAAAATGTATTAGAAATTAGTTATTAAAACTATTATGTTTAGAAATACATTTTTTTTTTAGAAATACAATTACTGGCCACTTTATTAGGTACACCTGTCTAACTGCTTATTAACGCACATTTCTAATCAGTCAATCACATGGCAGCAACTCAATGCATTTAGGCATGTAGAAATGGTCAAGACAATCTGCTGCAGTTCAAACCGAGATTAGAATGGGGAAGAAAGGTAATTTAAGTGACTTTGAACGAGGCATGGTTGTTGGTGCCAAATGGGCTGGTCTGAGTATTTCAGAAACTACTGATCTACTGGCATTTTCATGCACAACCATCTCTAGGGTTTACAGAGAATGGTCTGAAAAAGAGAAAATATCCAGTGAGCGGCAGTTCTGTGGCAAAAAGCCTTGTTGATGCCAGAGGTCAGAGGAGAATGGCCAGACTGGTTTCAGCTGATAGAAAGACAACAGTAACTCAAATAACCACTCGTTACAACCAAGGTATGCAAAAGAGCATCTCTGAATGCACAACTTGTCGAACTTTGATGCGCATGGGCTACAAAAGCCGAAGACCACACAGGGTGCCAGTCCTGTCAGCTAAGAACAGGAAACTGAGGCTACAATTAGCACAGGCTCACCAAAATTGGACAATAGAAGATTGGAAAAACATTGCCTGGTCTGATGTGTCTTAAATTCTGCTGTGACATTCGGATGGTAGGGTCAGAATTTGGCGTCAACAACATGAAAACATGAATCCATCCTGCCTTGTATCAACGGTTTAGGCTGGTGGTGGTGGTGTAATGTTGTGGGGGATATTCTTTGGTACACTTCGAGCCCATTAGTACCAATTGAGCATAGTGTCAACGCCACAGCTTACCTGAGTATTGTTGTTGACCATGTTCATCCCTTTATGACCACAGTGTACCCATCATCTGATGGCTACTTCCAGCAGGATAATGCACCATGTCATAAAGCGCAAATCATCTCAGACTGGTTTCTTGAACATGACAATGAGTTCACTGTACTCAAGTGGCCTCCACAGTCACCAGTTCTCAATCCAAGAGAGCACCTTTGGGATGTGGTGGAATGGGAGATTTGTATCATGGATGTGCTATCATGTCAATATTGACCAAAATCTCAAATTCCAGTACCTTGTTGAATCTATGCCACGAAGGATTAAGGCAGTTCTAAAGGCGAAAGCGGGTATAACCCGCTACTAGTACGATGTACCTAATAAAGTGGCCAGTGAGTGTATGTTGATTATGCTATGTTGAAATATGCTAATAATTCTGACCAACTGTATGTAGTGCATTTAAATGTTACTTTCTCAAAGAGCTTTCAAATGAAGACAACATACATTAAAGATACAACGATGATACAAGATAAAAACAGATAATAGAAGACAAACTGATGTTCTAAGTAAAGATTTAAAAATGATAAGAGACTTTAAATTCCTAATGTCAGCTGAAATAGAATTCCACATACAGTGGGAGCATAATGAGAAAAAGCCCTATTTTTGGGTAAACTAAAGAAAACCACACAGAAAAGATCGGAAATTTCTGGTAGGGTTGTAAGAGTGTTAAAAGATTACTCAGATATTGTGGTGCAAGTTTATGCAAAGCCTTTTAAGCAAAGTGCAGATAAGCAGTCCTCAGGTCTGCATACGCAATGTAAATGAAATTTGCAGATACGTGACAAGAGAATCATTTTTGCTGACCAACGCTTTCAGTTTCACTTTAAAGTTCCCCATGATGCATCATTTGAGCTTCATTCAACACAAGCAAAAAGTAAAACCACTGTATGATTGTGTGGTTCATTCCTGCATATTAATCTGAGGTACAGCGATATGTATATGTATTCAGACCTAGCAACATCTCCAGGTTCTCTTATGCCGAGTTCAGACTGCATGATTTTCAAAGTAGTGGTGTCACAGGTGTTTTCACACTGCATGATTATCTGGGCTAGAGTTCTGTCGGTGCTGTGTTTACACTGTAGGATGGATCGGCGACAGGGGATTTCACATTGCATGACTTTAGAATAGGAAGAATCAACGACAACTTTGTCTCGGGCTGAAAACTACATCTCTCACAATCAAACACATACGAGAAATGACATGGAAACAATGCGAGATCAGGTAGTATGTCTTTTCTTATTACCTACATGATGAGAAAGGAAAAGTTCTCCTGAGTTTTGAAAGGAATTAGCAATTTCTCCACAACTTTTTTCTTTTTTGATCCAGTTGTGATAATGCTCAGATGACGCTGGTGCTCCTGTCAAACTTACATTAGTTTTTTCTCCATTTCTTGGGTCCAAAAAGAGTGAGAAGAAGCGCTTTTAACTTCTCCCCCATCTACCGTTGGCCTGCAGGCACCCTTAATAGTGGATGCTGCTCTCTCATTGGCTGTAGGTAATCGGCAATGTTATTTTCAGTCAAAAATCCAGATATTTAGGATGCCAAATATCTCACAGGTGTCGGAGATTCATTGGCGATTCTCTCAGATCGCGTCTTTGATAATTCACATTGTGTGATTGTTTCTCACGTGAACGAGCACCGATTTGCCTGTGATTTCAGGCATTTGTCACGACTTCTCAAAACCTGTCGACGAGTCAAAATCAGAGCTAAAATCATGCAGTCTGAACTCTACATAAACACGCACCCCTGCTTATAAATTAGCACCATAATTCAGGAAAATCAGGAACTATTTTTAAAAACACAATACTTACAGTTCAGCAGTGAAATATTGAAAGGAAACAACAAATTACTTTTAGAAATAACAAATTACTTTCAGCAAACTTTCCCTTAACAATTTCTTTCTGCAGCAATATTACAGATATACAGAATATTACACAAACAAAAAAAATCTTGGGAAACAAAAAACTGAAAAAAAAACTATCTGGAACACATAATTATAAATAAGGCTGCGTACTACAAATAATGTGACTTAGAGCTTAAATGTGACAAAAGTACCACAAGCGCATCTGTGGCCAAAGCCTTTTTGAGTTGTCACCGGAAGCCGTTTTTATATAATGAAAAATGTTGCATCATAAAAATCGCTTTGATAAACATTCGCTGTTTTCATTTGAATTCTGGGTTTATGCCGTATATCTGGTGCTTGTTTTGTCAGGGTCTGCAATTAATCTGCACCATAAACTAAATGTTCTGTTTCGGTAGCAGTTTCTATAGCACTTCCGAGAAGCAATTTCCTCACAGGTTTTAATTAAACTTTCCCCAGAAGTTCAAAACACAAGGGCTGTAAACAAGTGAGATAGTGTACTGTCAAAAAATATATATACATAAACAGCAACAACAACAACAATAAAACTATGATGTGCTCATTTTACTGAACTTTTTTAGAGTATAAATAAATAAATGTTAAAGCAGAAAAATGTATGGTATGTACTTTAAATGAATATTATAAAATTTATTTATTTTCCTTTTTTCTAATAAGTTCCTAATAGCTGTTATTACATTGAAACGTTTATACAGTACATATTGTTGACTATATTGACAAACAAAAACTTTCTAGAACATTTAAAGTAGGCTTATTAGACTGAGTGTCATTATGAATAAAATCATAAATTTTACGCAAGAAATGAAACGCATTCACTGGTGACTAAATCCTGCTCCTGCATGCATTTCCAAACAAAGACTCTAGCTCAGATTTATACAGTAAAATCAACACCACTGTTGCTGTTCATATAACTGTGTTTACAAGTGCTGAAGGCATAAATTACAAAAGAAAACAAAAAATTATTAAATAAATAATTTTTTTTCCGATAGTATGTCCCTATAAGTATCATTAGAGTGAAAAGGGGAAAAATAGTTGTCATCTTTGGGCCTTGTAGCATTCATTTTACATTAAAACTACAGATGTACGTTGAAGTTGTTTTCGCAAAAAATTTTTTTAACTGAAGCACATATTTTCAATGAGCCTGTGTTGTGTAAGGAGATATTTACAATTTACAGACTGATGGTTTTTACATAAACACAAAAGGCTGTATTTTAACAATCTAGGCACAAAGTCTAAACCACATGGCACAAAAGCATTAAGGTCATGTCAGAATCCACTTTTGCTATTTTAAGGACAAAAAATGCTCTGTGCCCTGGCGCATGGTCTAACAGGGTTGTGCTTATTCTCTTAATGAGTTATAGGTGTGTTTTGAACATAACTTGTATTAATCCAATCAGAGTCTCTTCTCCTATTGCCTCTAAGAGTCAGTTGTGTCATGACATGGTGCATTTGCTATTTTACATGGTGACTTTGTACGTAAAAAAACTGAATGCTTCACTAGCAAGAAAACAGTTAACAGACCATCTGCAGCGTGAGGATAAAGAATGAACCTCCTTCATTCGGCCTCTTTACTTTCTCTTTACTTTACTTTTACTCTTTTACTTTCGTGGATAAGGAAACGGTGTTGTACGCACTCCCCTGTAGACATCCATTAGCCTACATATTAAATTTCATTTGTTAAGCGCAAAGGTTTGTTTAAAATATTCTTGTCTAATTTCCAGCAAACGAATAACTGAACAATAATAACAAATTGTGGTCAAAAAATTACTTTTATCCAAACAAACTTCTTATTCTTATGCCCATATGGTGATGCATACATCTCCAAAACTCGACAGGTGAACTAATCTAATTTTTGTAACATTTTGATCCTTTAATTTTTTTCACATATGAAGATATTTGTGTATTGCTGTACATCCTGTGTGAATTAAGCAATGTGTAAGGGTTTGGACCCGCATAGTCGCATAACTAATGAGCTCTGCACTGGACTTTAGACCAGCTTTTACTTGGTCAATGGTGATGTCTATTTCAGTTTCTCAAAAGAGCAACGCACCAACAATGCCCTTATCACACCTCCTTTTTAGACCAGCACGCCCAGGAGTCCACAAAGTGGCAAAAATGGATTTTCTATTTAAACAGCGTGGCGCAAAACATGAAAATTACTGTTACGCTGGTCTGAAAATAGCAACGAATCATGCTAGACATGTCTTGTGTATGATAGGGCCCAAAGAAGCCAATGTAAAAAAAAAAGAAAAAAGAAAAAGAAATATCTCACTTACAGTATATATTTTTCTGACATTTAATCCATTTCAAAATATACTATGAATAAGACTGTAAGCAACATAATGGCATGGATCCCCTGTTCCTAGATTCCTTATTCCTAGTCTTTCAGATTTTCCTTGATTTGTTACGCAAATTATGCCTGCGATGATTGAGGAAATGAGCTTCAGTAACTGACAACAGAATGCAGTTCAAAAAAGCAGAAGTCAGAATGCAGTTATAACACAGAAAACAACTAGTATAAAAAAATACTAAAAACTAAAATAAAAATGATAATTGAAAAGATTTACAACATCTTTTTGAAAGACACGATTACCAAGTATGTATGTGTTTGATATCAAATACAAAAGAGTCATATTTTATAATATTATTACAGTTTAAAAATAAAAATGTCCATGTTAATATATATATTTTAATGAGTTTAAGACATTTACAGCACTAACTGATATACCAAATATCTCTGATTCAACTGTAATTAATTGAAATGCCTCTAACGGGCACATTTTCAGTACTAACTAATCAAAAAAATAAATCAAATTGGCTCATTTTCAGTACTAACAAATCTAAATGTCTCTGATTGGCTTGTGTGCAGCACTAAGTAATCTGCACGCCTCAGACTGGCACAGTTTCAACACTAACTAATCAATATGCCTCTGAAATATAAGCACCTGATTGGCAGCTTTTCAGTGTTAAAAAATGTAAATGCCTCTGATTAGCACAGTTTTATAGCAAACTAATCCAAAATGCCCCTGATTGGCCATAATATTGCAACATGTGCACAGGGTTTGGAGCTCAACAAGCTCAACAAACTATAGATCCCATACATCATATTTTATCAAGAAATTGTCTGACATTAGAGGTCCAGAGACCATTGGATTCTACAACTGCTTGAACATTCCCCCGTCCCTCATCAAAACCCACTGACAGATGATGGATTAATGGATCTACTATGTGATATTGCACAATGGTCACATCATTTAAACACAGTAACAGACTGTTGTCATGCTGCTGAGGGTTCATTTTAGGCAATCGGTGACTCAATGAGTTGCCGCTGCTGTCAAAATTGCTCTCAATTTCAACAGCTCGAAGCGGAAAGAGTGGCCGCGGTCAAGCTCATGCTGTTGACATGAATATTGAAGGATCTTTTTCACCCAAATGAGTCTGTAAACAAGATGTGAGGGCAGCGCTGGCAACGCAACTCACAGGAATAAGTGTCAAGGAGCAGTTATTGCATTATTTAGAGCATCATAAAGCACAGGGCTATTGATTTGAGAGGCAAAACAGCTCCTCGGTTATTTCTGTCATTGTTGAATCATTAAACTGATATACTGTGCCCTGCGCTTATCTTCCCTCTTCCTCCTTGTCTGTTTCCAACATCATCAGTCCAACATTTCTCATAGTCCCTGCACATTTTTATTCCTTAGCTTTTGGGAACTCATTTTTCTTTCTTTTTAGTGAAGGATTCTCTGATTTGTCACATAGAACTTTTTTCTAAGCATACAAAGTTCACACATACGTAAGTTCACATTTTGGTGAGTTTCATAATCAGCCACTGTGTTAAGACTGTATCTCTGGAAAGATTCAGACCACCTTTTTATATACTGTAACCTTATTCAAATCATGGCTTGAAAATGTTAGCAAATTAGTTTGTAGCGATCTGACTGGTTAGGGGTGCCAACTTATAAATTTATAAG
>CAIGQZ010020366.1:203-11975 GCA_903798205.1 Danio tinwini
AATATAATATAATATAATATAATATAATATAATATAATATAATATAAATTACCTTATAATTATTTAATCATGGTATTTTAATAACTGAATAAAAATACAAATAAAAAATTTAGAAATGAAAATAAATTATACAACTTGGGAAACATTAATTTTTGCTGTGACATTATGCTTCAGTTAGATTAAAATAAGTGTAGTTTAAAGTAATATTTATATAGAGAGTGTTAAGAAAGCAATATTTTGAAGGAAAAATTCAGATTATCTACCACAACAAATGGCACATTTGATGTTTTAACTTTTTGAATTTTTTTTGTAATACAAAACAGGCAATAAGTACCCCATATTAAAGGTGCATTAAACAATTTCTGAAACCCCTTTGACCACTGTGTCTAGCCAAAAACAAAAAAAAAAGTTTCTAGTGTCAAAACAATCTTGCTGCCATCAACATTTTTTTGGGCTTATAAATTGCTTCCTGACGTATTTCACAACAGAAAGATGTGTACAATAAACAGAAATTGAGAAACCTATCAGAGATGTTATTTTTACAAAAGACAGACACCACATATAACAGTAAAAGTATGGTCACTTTAAGCACATTTACCTGTAGGAGTCCCGGTTGCTGATAGTGTCGTGACCCGAGTCCTCCTGCTCATCTCCTGTCACATTAAAACACACTTTCTTCCCATTGCGTTCACTTCTGTCGCTCTCACTCTCCGCTGAAATGTAGCTCTCTGTGGGCTTTCCTTCAGAGCCGGTGGGATGTGTGATGGAGGAGAGCAAACTGGGGAAAACACACACATAGAGACAGAGGGAGAAGCAGAGAAAGATTAATCACACCGCAATCAATGTGCAATAAACAGTCAGAATCTACACCTCTAGACACATATGTTCAGGCCTCACAGAATGAAACATCACTATGTGACTCGGATCATGTAAAGCACGGGTCATCATAATGGACCATGTATAGCTCATATATAAATATGAGCTGTTGAAAACACAACAAAACAAACAAAAATATATACAGTTGAAGATTTATTAGCCCCCCTGAATTATTAGCCCCCTTGGATATTTTTTTTTCTTCAATTTCTGTCAATTGAAAAAGATTTTTTCAACACATGTCTAATCATAATAGTTTTAATAACTAATTCCTAATAACTGATTTATTTTATCTTTGCCATGATGACAGTAAATAATATTTTACTAGATATTTTTTTTTCCAGATACTAGTATTCAGCTTAAAGTGACACTAAAAGGCTTAACTAAGTTAATTAGGTTAGTTAGGGTAATTAGGCAAGTCATTGTATAATGATGGTTTGTTCTGTAGACAATCATAAACAAATATTGCTTAAGAGGGCTAAAAATATTGACCTTAAAAAATAGTACTAATAAAACTGCTTTTATTACAGTTAAAATAAAACAAAAAATACTTTCACCAGAAGAAAAAAATAATAATATAGGAAATACTGTGAAAAATTCCTTGATCTGTTAAGCATCAACTTGGAAATAGTCACTGAAGGGCTAATTATTCTGACTTCAACTGCATATGCACACAAAGTGAAGTTTAATATTAGGCTAATTTTGAGAGGAGCACACACTCATGATTAACCCAGCTGGCTCACATTAGCTAATCACAATGCTCCAATCAAAGGATCCCAAGTCACTATATATGTCCTCATTTCCTTTCAACAACTATCTTTGTCTGCAGAAACCCCACTTCCTCCACCTTTATCCAGAATGGGCGGCACGGCAGCCCAGTGACTAGCACTGTTCCCTCACAGCATAAATATCGCTGGCTCTGGGTCCTCATTGGGCCATCTAGTATTTCTTTTTGGAGTTTGCATGTTCTCCCTGTGTCTGCATGTGTCCACAATCACTACACGCCACTGTCTTTTAATGTCTTCATGCACCCGTCAAAATCAACAGCTCTCCACCCTTGCACTTTTCTTCTTTTCTCTCTCCCCAATTCTTTGCCACCAAACACACACACCAAAAAAAACTCCCTTTCTCTTGCCTTTTCTCCCACTTTTATTTCGTCCTATTTCCTGCCTAAACTTCCGCTTCCTCCCGACCCCGGAAGTATAGATCGGAAGCTCCAGGAAGGGCAAATCGGACCAGAGCTCCCTAGTGGCACTTAGAAATAAATTGGTAGAGGCATCTCGTCTCGCCACAATGCATTTAAAACATGAACATTTATTTTACCACAGTATATTGAATGGAGCTTCTGTGCTAGCCTGCTAGTCCTGATGGGTGCATGCGTGTAAATGGCTTTTTATCTTGTTTTACACTTGAACAACTAAATGAAAGTCTATTTATCTGATTTTATTTAATTACATTGCAACATCGATGCTGTAAAAGGAATCGTATAAAACTGAAAAAAGTCAGTTTACCGGAATTTTGACCTGATTTTGACTTGTGTTAGTTTGAGTTTTGGCTTTTTCCACAAAGGCTTTTGTTGCGGCTTTGTTGTTGTTGTTTGTTTTATTTTCTATTTCATAATGTTGTAGTATTTTCTGTCACATCATCCACTTTTCTATTGCATTGACAAACTTTAAACCTTTTTTTATTTTGATTCACTTAATTTTTTTGATTATAATTCATTACTTTTTATCATTCATTATTATTCATCTCAAAAATCCCCACCTGTTTTAGCATTATGCACATATCAGGTCATATCAGACACAGCGTATGAGCATGAATGTGTGAGGATGACCAGAGCCAAACAAAATCACAACCTGTTTGTGTCTGGCTTCCGGACAACAACTTGAGGAAGTTAGAGGTTCTCAAAATATGAATAACATCAAAACACGCATGTACAGCTGTGTCAACAGTCATAACTTCTCTAGGTTCCTCTCCTGGAGCACGGGCGAAGAAAATTTAGACAGTGCTGGCCAACATATTCTCACACATGGGGGCATTTAAGCCATATTTTCAATCTGGTTTTGAGGCCCAGTCTCTCCACACATGAACACACTAACATGTCAAGCCTTGTTTGAGTTTCAGATGACCCCCTCTGGGCTGTTTTTATGAGCACGGATACATAAACATACTTTCATGGAATATATTCCCTTATGAGTGCAAACCGTAACTCTAATTCTCATTCTAACAATAAATATAAACCTCCACCAAATCACTTCCAACCCAAAGCAATTCTTTGAGTGAGAAGTGCAGGAAAGTTTCCAGTGACACCATGTTCGTGAGAAAGCCCAAAGGCCTTCAGCTGCCCTAGTTCCCCAGCTCTGTGGTTCAATGGCAATGTTTAGACAATCTTTATAGGACTACATAGATTCTGAAAGTTTTAGCATCAGCTGAGATTCCAGTTTCTCAATTTAAAACGTACAAAGCATATTATAAGAATCGATTCCTCAGTGTTGTTTGTGATTCTCCTTCAACTTTAAAATAAAACTGAAGAAATACACTCAAGCCGCCTTTCCACTGCACATTTGACAAGCGACAAGCGACAGACCGGAAGTCATTCATTTCCAATGGAGAGTGGTCCGGGGGCTGTGAGGAGTTCTGATCATCTACATATGTGGAAAATTCGGATCCGATTTGAGCTGCGTAATGCTGGTACTCTCATGTTGCTTCTCTTTGTCTGCCTGTCTATTGCAATACACACAGCGGGGGAGCTCTTGGCTCCGCCCACTTGTTAAGTTGGGCGGGAAGTCGAAACTAGTTTTCATGTGAAGCAACACGCCCCTAAAACAGCAAACTGTGTACATGCCCCCAAAATGACCCTTTTTTAACACATCATAATAAAAAATCTGAATTGTGTTTTAAACTGAACCTAAACTGGCACGCTCAGAAGAACCATAATATTAATATTACCTCTTTAAAAAGGGTTAAAATAGGTGCCCTTTAAAATATTTGAACTCCTGTGACTGGACCGTATGCGACTGGTCGACCGGATTTGATGTATTCCAGTGTTGTCCAAGTGGATCCGTGCACGCCAGATGAGAAATAGGAGTTTTTTTCGGTATTTTTTGAATCAGAAAAAAGGTTATATATAAAAAAAGATTTCTATTCATAAATGAGTAATAAAAAGAAATAAATATATTTTTTTATGTTGTTTCCACATTCCCTCCAAAATTTTTCATTCATTCATTCATTCAACCATGGTGAATGGACAGAGAACAATGGCTCTTGCTTTTGCACTCCTTTATTTCGGACAATGAGAGAATCCAGCTTCTCTTCGAGGGTGCATGACAAAACTGAAAATTCGGTGCGACTGCCACAAGGGGGCATATTCCGGCAGTCGTGTCCGAATGTCATGAGCAGTGGAAATGCGGCTTCAGGGGTCATTTACACAACATTTTCAGACAAAAACATGACATTTACACGTGTTTTGCCTTTTCGTTTAGACAACTACAAAATGCACAAATCTGAAAATGCCTTTCAAAGTGGACGTTTTTGAAACCGCCGGCATTGTTGTGTTCATGCAAACATCCAAAAACAAAAGTCTTGAAAACGATGACATCACGCACGTACATGTTGCTCTAATGTTTTAAAAATGACCAATGTCTTCTCTTTTGTGTTGACTCATGGTGCTCGTTTACATATTGCCATTAGAATCAGCAGCGTTACATGCAAGCGTTGTATTGCAAACCTTTGTTGCAAAAGACATAGGCGAACAAAGTACTTCTTATTCAATTTATTTTGCAGTACAAAACAGTTCATGGAGCTTTGTATGATTGCATTAAACCACTTAAGCCACATGGAATGTTTTGACAATGTTATTTTTTTTTCTGGACTTTGAATGTCTGTATCGTTGCTGTATATGTGTCAAACTCACACATATGATTTATACCAAATGCAAATAAGTATTCCAGTATATAGAAATATCATACAACGTCAATGTAAACTAGTACAAATAATGTGTGCGTATGTGCTTCATAATGTCTCTGGGGGCCCCCTAAATGTATAGGCCCTTAAAATCGTCCTAACTCCCCCTGCCCACGGCACAAGCCTCGCGCGTAGCCGTGCATTTATACTTCTGCACGCTGTTTCTGTTTCTCTGCAATACACTTCCGAAACGCTAGCTGGCAGTAGGTGTTTATGTTTCTCTGTGTCGAGTTTCTTTGCTGGTGTTTTGTTTTTTCTGAACACTTCCTTATTGTACAAGTGGCTCAAATTCGCTCAATTTGAGGCAGGAACCGGCGGACGTGCAACAACTTTAATCATAAGGTAAACACAAAACAAAAGTCTCCATCCGGAGCTCCTTCACGGGACTCCACACTTGTAAACACTCGCTGCATCGGGCGCAGGTCTCACCTCCGCCCACACTCGTCAGTGCTACCAAGCCGACCAATCACAGAGCTTGCGCTACGCGTAACATTTTTTTGAGAGGTGTGTGTCAACGTTGCAGACGGCCACAGCGGGGGGCTATGCGTCCTTGCGTAGGCTGTGCCATAGCATACGCGTGCGCTTGACGCAGAAGTATAAATCGGCCTTAAATAATGCCGCACCACACAAAATTGAGAAGAAACCTAAAACTGAAACATGAAACGTGTGTAAATGTAATGATTTAGAAGCATTTTTTGACATTAAGATGAAATGTTAAATTTGATATTGTTGAAAAAGAAATGAACATTTAAAAATGTATATATTAAATGTGAAATAGTTTTATTTGTGTATACTCAGTGAAACACTTATCATTGTTTATTAAACTCATTTGCTCATTGTCTGTTTTCTTTTAAAGTCTTTAAATTTGATATTAACCCTTGAAGGGCACATGCTTAATTTAATTAATGGGGCATATAATTCAATAAATATAATTCAATAATTAATATAAAGTGTACAATTTAATAAAAATTAACATATAAGTTAGATAAAATTAACATATGCACTGGACAAAATATTTAGCACAGCTTTGTATGCTTAATTTGAACAAGAAAAAATATTCATCCTAAAACATTAAATAAATGTTACAACACCAAATTATACATTTTTGATTGTATTTCTTGAAAAGTAATGCTTTAGTGAATGATCTGTGAGATAGAACCTTATAATTTCAAGTGGAAAATTACTTTTTAGAATTAGAAAATTCTATCTGCATGTACTGTGTTTTTTTACTTTAATTTGCAAATGTTAAGAAAACTTTGATCATTTACATTTAGAGTACATTTAGGGTCTCTGTCATGTTTATGTATAAAAGAGAACGGTTACACACATATTGTTTGCTATATGGAATGCAAAAACTTTAAAGCTCAATATCTCAAAATCATTTAGAATGCTGATAGAACCTTATAATTCCAAGGTAACAAAGTTTAAAAAGATATAGTAATTTTTCAGTGATAAAATAGAAGGCTTTAGACAGAAAATAGAAGATGCTAAACTTTCTGCACCACCTTATACTTCAGATCCAGTAAACATTCCACTGAATCAAAATAACCTACAATGCTTCAAAATCATAGAACAGGAAGAACTAGATAAAGTTATAAATAGTTCCAAACCAGCTACGTGTATGTTAGATCCAATTCCAACAAAAATAATTGCTACCTGTTATAGGAGAACCTCTCCTTAACATTATAAACTTTTCTTTAGCTTTAGGCCATGTTCCAAATCCTTACAAGCTAGCTGTTATTAAACCTATTATTAAAAAACCACAACTGGACCCCAGCAACTTAGCTAATTATAGGCCTATTTCAAATCTTCCGTTTATGTCTAGAATCCAAGATGGCGCCGAGCATGGCCGCCGTGTTGCGAGCTCCCAGCAAACTTCGTTGTGTTTTGTATGTTTTACTTGTATTTTTGTTGTTTTTCATGCTGGATGTACACACTCTTATTGCCTACGACAGACACACACTTCGAGAAATTGGCTCCCTCGTCGCACACCGAAGACCAGACTTTGCAAACACAACAACAGAGCCCTTTGTCTGGGCCACACAACCAAGGCGACGACGCAAATGCAGCCGGAAAAGAGGAAAGAGAGCCGGCGTCCTGGTCAGACTAAGACGCCGTGGATTTCAACCTTCAACGTTCAGTCACTGGACAACAAACTTTGCGAGCTACGGGCGCGCATTTCCTTCCAACGGGAAACAAGAAACTGCTGCATTATCTGTCTTACAGAAACCTGGCTATCTGCGGAGGTACCAGACACAGCTGCTGAACTTTCGGGGTTCTCCTTGCACCGCGCGGATAGAACGAAAGAACTCACAGGGAAAAGCAAAGGAGGAGGTGTTTGTTTCTTTATTAACAACTTATGGTGTGATGAGAGAAACATACACCCAGTTAGATCATTTTGTTCTCCTGATCTGGAATACCTTATGCTTCAGTGTCGACCATACTGGCTAGCAAGGGAATTCACATCGGTCATTATTACGGCTGTTTACATCCACCCTCAAGCCAACACAGAGCAGGCGCTCAGAGAACTGTATGGGAGCATAAACGAGCAGGAAACCGCCCCCCCTCGGAGGCAGCGTTTATTGTTACAGGGGACTTTAACAATGCCAATCTCAGGAAAATCACTCCAAAATACTTTCAACATATCACCACAAACACGCATGGTGATCGTATTTTGGACCATTGCTACTCTCCGTTCCGGGATGCTTACAAATCCCTCCCCCGCCCACCATTTGGCAAATCAGATCACTCTTCTGTTCTGCTCTTGCCTGCTTACAGGCAGAAACTGAAACGGGAACCACCCACCCTCAGGACGTTTCAGAGCTGGTCAGACCAATCGGATTCCATACTTTAAGACTGTTTTGATGACGTTGACTGGGAGATGTTCCGGGCAGCTTCTGATGACGACATCGAAGTGTACTCAGACACCGTTACGTGCTTCATCAGAAAGTGCATAGAAGACGTGGTCCCAACAAAAACTGTCCGTATCTACTCTAACCAAAAAACATGGATCAGCGGCGAAGTTCGAACAGCCCTATCAGTGCGAACTTCCGCCTATAAATCCAGAAATGCTGTGGAACAAAAACAAGCAAACTACAACCTCAGGAAAACGATCAAAGCAGCAAAACGTCAATACAAAGACAAGATAGAGGGTCAATTTAACACCAATAATGGCAGGGTGGCAGGGACTTAATTACATCACGGACTTTAAAAGTAACAAATCCACCACCGTGCACATTGCCGCGTGTCTCCCGGACGAGCTCAACTCGTTCTATGCCCGCTTTGAAGCCCAGGACAGCGCGCACACACAGCGCGCTCCCGCGGCCAATACAGAAACCGCCAGCACACTCTCTGTTTCTGTAGCGGATGTAACGAGATCTTTCCGTCGCGTGAACATCCGAAAAGCTACAGGCCCAGATGGCATCCCTGGACGTGAACTTAAAGCATGTGCACACCAGCTAGCGGGGGTTTTCACGGACATCTTTAACCTCTCGCTCTCTCGGTCTGTGGTTCCCACATGCTTTAAGACAGCTACTATTGTGCCAATACTGAAATCAGCTAAAACCACATGCTTGAATGACTGGCGTCCGGTTGCACTGACACCCATCTTCAGCAAGTGCTTTGAGAAGCTGATTAAAAACCACATCTGCTCTGTACTGCCCGCTAACACTGACCCTCTGCAATTTGCATACAGAAACAACCGCTCCACTGATGATGCAATTGCTTTCACCTTGCACACTGCTCTGTCTCACCTGGAAAACAAAAACACATATGTGAGAATGCTGTTTGTGGACTACAGCTCAGCATTTAACACTATAGTGCCTGCCAAGCTGGTGGTGAAGCTCCAGGCTCTGGGCCTACACAGCTTTCTGTGGAACTGGATCCTGGACTTCCTGTCAAGCAGACGCCAGGTGGTCAGAATGAACAACATCACCTCATCCACACTGATCCTCAACACTGGTGCTCCACAGGGCTGTGTTTTGAGCCCACTCCTGTACTCCCTGTACACACATGACTGTACATCCAAACACAGCTCCAACGTCATCATTAAATTTGTTGATGACACAACGGTGGTGGGCCTAATCACAGATAATGATGAGACGGCCTACAGAGAGGAGGTGCACACTCTGACGCAGTGGTGTCAGGAAAACCACCTCTCACTCAACATCAGGAAAACCAAGGAGCTGGTGGTGGATTTCAGGAGAGAGAAGAACGAACACACTCCCATCACCATCAATGGGACACCAGTGGAGAGAGTCAGCACTTTCAAGTTTCTTGGAGTACACATCGCTGAGGATCTGACATGGAATGCTCACACAGACGCAGTGTTGAGGAAGGCACAACAACGCCTCTTCTTCCTCAGGCGTCTCAGGAGGTTTGGAATGAGCCCCCACATCCTCCGCTCGTTCTACACCTGCACCGTGGAGAGCATCCTCACTGGCTGCATCACCACCTGAAGGAAAGTTTCTTCCCTCAGACTATTAGGCTGATGAACACTTAACATACCCCACACAAACTCTCCCATACCTCACACTGCACACCATAAAGATGTAGCATGCACTGCACTTTAACCAATCCATACTTAAACAATACTGCCTACAACTATGTGTACACCTATCCATCGTACGCATCACTGTCAACATTGCCAAATTTACACTGTCTTGTTTTTTTTGTGAGTATGTTGTTGTATTTTGCAATGTCGCTGTATTTGCACTGTCTGTATTTTGCACTGTCGTTGTATTTTGCACTGTCGTTGTATTTTGCACTGTCTGTATTTTGCACTGTCTGGAGCCAGCACCTAAGCTTTTCACTTATCATAGCACACGTGCTGCTGATGATGTGACAATAAAAGTGATTTGATTTGATTTGAAATACTAGAAAAAGTTGTTTCTACCCAATTATGCTCCTTTCTGCAGACAAACAATATTTTTGAAGTGTTTCAGTCAGGTTTCAGGCCTCATCACAGCACAGAAACCGCATTAGTGAAAATAACCAACGATTTACGTTAAATCATATATCCCACTACCTCTTGCTATATAAGCTGCGTTCACCTGAAATTATCAGATCTGCACCAATATACCGCCCTGGTAGGACTATCGTTCCATCCACTAAGGATGAATTCATAAGTAACTTACCTGATCTTTCTTTAATTCGAAATACACCCGCAAACGTAAATGACCTTGATGTAGTAACCAGCAGTATGGATGCCATCTTTACTAGCACACTAAATACGGTGGCACCCATTAAATTAAAAAAGGCTAGAGAGAACAAAACTACACCATGGTACAATAGTCATACTCGCGCTCTCAAAACAGCAACCCGTGCCCTGGAACGTAAATGGAAAAAAACAAACTTAGAGGTTTTTAGAATTGCGTACAAAGACAGTATGTCCAGCTATAGGAGGGCTCTTAAATCTGCCAGGGCTGAGCACCTCCGCAAACTGATTGAAAATAATCATAACAATCCTAGATTTTTATTTAGCACCATTGCTAAATTAACAAATAATCAGTCATCCTTGGAACAAAATGTCCCACCGCATATTAGTAGTAATGACTTCATGAATTTTTTCAGTGATAAGATAGAAGACTTTAGACAGAAAATAGAAGATGTTAAACTTTCTGCACCACCTTATACTCCAGATCCAGTAAACATTCCACTGAATCAAAATAACCTACAATGCTTCAAAATCATAGAACAGGAAGAGCTAGATAAAGTTATAAATAGTTCCAAACCAGCTACATGTATGTTAGATCCAATTCCAACAAAATTACTGAAAGATTTGCTACCTGTTATAGGAGAACCTCTCCTTAACGTTATCAACTCTTCTTTAGCTTTAGGCCATGTTCCAAATCCTTACAAGCTAGCTGTTATTAAACCTATTATTAAGAAACCACAACTGGACCCCAGCAACCTAGCTAATTATAGGCCTATTTCAAATCTTCCGTTTATGTCTAAAATACTAGAAAAAGTTGTTTCTACCCAATTATGCTCCTTTCTGCAGATGAACAATATTTTTGAAGTGTTTCAGTCAGGTTTCAGGCCTCATCACAGCACAGAAACCGCATTAGTGAAAATAACCAACGATTTACTCTTAGCTGCTGACCAAGGGTGCATCTCACTATTAGTTCTACTAGATCTTAGCGCCGCTTTTGACACCATTGATCACAATATTCTCATAGACCGCTTATATTCTACAGGTGTCCAAGAACAGGCTCTTCAATGGTTTAGGTCATACTTAGCTGATCGTTACCAGTTTGTGAATATTAATGGACAACTTTCACAAGTAAGACTGGTAAAGTACGGGGTCCCTCAAGGATCAGTTTTAGGCCCTCTGCTGTTTACAATATACATGCTTCCCCTGGGGGACATTATTAGAAAACATGGGATCAGTTTTCACTGCTATGCAGATGATACTCAATTATACATTTCAACTAAACCGGATGAGATGTCTAAACTGTCTAAGCTAACTGAGTGTATTAAAGATGTTAAAGACTGGATGACCAACAATTTTCTTCTCTTAAACTCAGACAAAACAGAATTATTACTTATTGGGCCTAAATCCTGTACACAGCAGTTCTCACAACTCGACCTGCAATTAGAGGGATACAAAGTTAGCGTTAGCTCTACTATAAAAGATCTGGGTGTCATATTAGACAGCAATTTAACCTTTAAAAATCATATATCCCATGTCACAAAAACTGCCTTCTTTCATCTAAGAAATATTGCTAAATTGCGAAATATGCTATCCATCTCAGATGCAGAAAAGCTAGTTCATGCTTTCATGACTTCTAGGCTGGATTACTGTAATGCTCTGTTTGCTGGTTGCCCAGCATCCTCTATTAACAAACTTCAGCTAGTACAAAATGCAGCTGCCAGAGTTCTTACCAGGTCTAGAAAATATGATCATATCACCCCAATTTTATCCTCCTTACACTG
>CAIGQZ010020446.1:0-11351 GCA_903798205.1 Danio tinwini
ATATATATACACTTAAAAACATACAAATACAGTTGAAGTCACAATCATTCACCCTCCTGTGAATTTGTTTCTTTCTCAAATATTCCCCATGATGTTGAACAGATTCAGGAATTGTTCACAGTATTTCCTCTATTATGTGTTCTTCTGGAGAAAGTCTTATTTGTTTTATTTCGGCTAGAATAAAAGCAGTTTTTAATTGTTTTAAAGCCATTGTAAGGTCAATATTATTAGCCCCCTTCAGCAATATTAGTTTTGGATTGTCTCCAGAACAAACCACTGTTATACAATGACTTGCCTAATTACGCTAACTTTACCCTAATTACCCTAGTTAAGCCTTTAAATGTCACTTTAAGCTGAACACTAGTGTCTTGAAGAATATCTAGTCTAATATTATGTGCTGTCATCATGGAGAAGAGAAAATAAATCAGTTATTAGAGATGAGTTATTAAAACTATTATGTGCAGAAATGTGTTGAAGAAAATCTCTGTTAAACAGAAATTGGGGTAAAAAAAATAAACAAAGGGGCTAATAAATCAGGGGGTTGAATAATTGTGTTTGCAACTGTATGTGTTGTCCAGCACCCACCTGAGACTAGTGCTCTTGCTTTTGTATGCATTGCTTTATTATTATTATTACTACAACTAGTGACATTAAAATAAATGTAACTTGTAATTGCAAATGTAAACTGATATTTCCCTACTGACAAACTCCAGCAAAATAACCGACTCGAAACCATTTCAGCTCGTTATAATAATTTTGTCCACGACTGCATGTGTGTGAACTATAAATAGTAACGGAGCTCATACACATATTTACACACAGTTCTGCTGAATTTTCAGATTACAAATGCACTCTTATACGTGAAAAGATCCGTTAAAAAAAGAAAAGAAATATAAGAGCTAGAGTTAAAAATGATTCTTTCTATGAACAGATTCAATCCGCTACGATACACCATCATCATTTCTCCTGAATGGAGTCTTCAGCTTATTCGACCAATCAGCAACGAGAATCAAATAAGCAGCTGATTACAGATTCATATTTGGATGTGAGAGCTTTTACTATTGGCTGAATTAACGGATTACATCATTCAGACGCCTTCGCTCTCAAGCCCATGTTTATATTACAGTAAAATGCTTTCAGTTAATCTTACTGCTATATACTGTACAGGATGACAGAGAAGTGATTAGAAATGTAGGCCACGCTTCTATACTGGAATGATGTTAAATGTATTGTATGTACATGTGCTGTGTTAACTGAAACTGTTTTACGTATGAATTCGTATAATTTCATTCATACGAAAAATTGGGGGGGCGTTGTTTAAAAAAAAGAGGCGTGTCTTCAAGCCCCAGCACTAACATCATTGGTCGATGAGCAAATCATATTAAAATGTACGAATAACATCATACAAATTAGCTACTAAATCAAAACAAAATTGTCGTGAGATTACGTTGGATATTTCACCCAAAAACAATCAATTGCTGTTAATTTACTCAACCTCAAGACACCTTGACTTGGTTACACATTTGGTTTGTTTCAATCAGACTGTTAGAGCTGCTGACTGTAGTATTGGTAACCTAGCAACCAATAGTAAACAAAGCAAGCCTAATGGAGACAGCTGATATTACTGTTGGTTGCTAGGTTACCAATACTACAGTGAGCCACTCTAAAACCTTGCTGGAAACATGTGTCTTTCTGTTTTGATTTTTGCAAACTGTTGAAAGGATGCAGTTCAGGTTAGGATGGCAGCCGACTCATGTAGGCATGAGAATTCACTGGGTGTTCTTTTTTGGTATTGTTTGTTTGTTGGTAATCTTTAATCAAAATGTGACCATTTTGCTTCTGCGTTTGGATTGGCTCCCTCTTTGATTATGTCATTTTAGCACTTCAGCTACAATATTCTTAGCCACACCCCTCTAAAGGTTAGTTTGCTATGAGGGGAATGATACGCAAAATTATAGCCACACCCCCTACTTAATATTCCATTTCATTCGGAAGCACATCAACATACTGAAATAAAAGTCTCAGCAACTTCTGATTTAACATGTCATGATAATCATTGACTATCATAGAAAGTCCTCTCGAATGACCTGAGGATGAGTAAATTAAGAGCTAATGTAGAATTTTGGGTGAACTACCCCTTTAAGCAGCACGTTAAGTGTCTAAAGAAAGCGTTTCTGCTGCTTGACGATAACACCTGAAACACCGGGTGTTATTTTACAGATCCAATTTTCATCCCCACGTGAGCCTCACTGCTTCCCACACAGACATATGATGTACAGCTATATATGCACATTATATTTATATGACATACAAGTTCATATTTGGATTTCACATATATAAAATATATGGCATATATGCAACATATATATCGAAATATTGCAGAAAATAACCATGTGTCGATATATATACTTACATATGTGAGTATAAATGTTGTGTGTTGTTTGATTTGTAAAGCACTTTGATTAACATTTGGGGTTTTAAAATGTGCTTTATAAAACAAACAAACAAACAGGCTTATACATGCATACATACATACATACATACATATATATATATATATATATATACATATATATACACATAGTTGAAGCCAGAAGTTTACATACATTTGAGTTAATTGGAGGCACAACTGTAGAATAGTATTGAAGGAAAACCTCAAACACACTGCTTCCTTGTGTGACAACATGGAGAAATCAACAAGCCAGAATCAACAATAAAAGCCAGATTATGATTTGCTAAATTACACTGGGAAAAAGACTAATGTCTGGAGACGTCCTGTAGTCTGATGGAGCTAAGATTGAACTGTTTGGCCATAATGACCAGTGTTACATTTGGAGGACAAAGCTTACAAGCCTAGGAACACCAAGTATGGGGGCGGCAGCATCATGTTGTGGGGCTGTTGTGCTGCAGGAGGGACTGGTCCACTTCACAGCATCATGAAGAAAGAACATTATGTAGAAATACTGAAGCAACATCTCAAGACAATTAAATTAAAACTTGGCCACAAATGGGTCTTCCAAACAGACCACGACCCTAAGCATACTGCCAAATTAGTTCAGATGTGCTTTAAGGACATGTTAAGGGAATGTTTTGGAGTGGCCATCACAAAGCCCTGATCTCAACCCTATAGAACATTTTGTGGGCAGAGTTGAAAAAGCTTGTGCCTACAAATCTGACTCAGTTACACCAATTCTGTCAGGAGGAATGGGCCAAAATTCCTGCAAACTATTGTGAGAAGCTTGTGGAAGGAGACCCAAAACATTTGACCAAAGTTATACAGTTTAAAAGCAAAGCTAAAACAATAGCAAGGAAATGTGTGTAAACTTCTGACTGTCTAGAAATGAATCTAAATTAAATTCTCTCATTATTCTGGCATTCAGCTAATGTAAATGATTTAGGTGATCCTAACGGACCTAAAATAGTAAACGTTTAGTATGATTTACCAGCAGACATGGTTATGCTCCTTTATTTAGAGTGTATGTAAACTTCTGGGTTCAACTGTATATGCATTTATATATGCAGACACACATTTCCAAAGGAATTACAAATATGTACATATATGTTTTAATATATTAGCATCTTTGGAAACACTTTTTAATAACTACACACTATGAAGTCATTTATTAAGCATTAGCAAATATTGATTGCAATATCTCTTAAGCATTAACTCTACATTAATAAGCGTTAGTAAGCAGTTTATAACTGCAGCTATAAATGCTGTACTCGACTTATTTATAATGTGCTTAATAATTGAACTTACATACTTTGTTAATGATTTATTTTTCAGTACTAAATTCAGTATTGCATTATTTACAAACCAGTTGTTTAAGCATAGTTAGTGTTTTTAAAGATTAATCAGAATGAGTTAGTAAATGATTAATAAACTATTGAAATCAACGT
This sequence comes from Danio tinwini, assembly GCA_903798205.1. Lineage (NCBI taxonomy): Eukaryota > Metazoa > Chordata > Actinopteri > Cypriniformes > Danionidae > Danio > Danio tinwini. Next base: position 3,901 of record CAIGQZ010020446.1, read on the forward strand.
TTATAATTCTTATTATTCAGGCGTATATAGTAATAGTCAATTTATATGTTAGTAAATGCTTAATTAACTCAACTTCATCCAGTTTTAATCTAAAGTGAGGACTAATAATGCTTTATAAATCACTTATAAATGATAATTAAAGGCTCAGTTAAATTCTAAACAGGAAAAATGAACATAAACAACCTTATTCATACCTATTCATTTGAAGAGACACAAATGAAACTGCATCAGATGAAAATAAATCTTTGCAACCTTATCTAAAATAAATTACTGTGCACCACTAAACATCACTGAAATGTTGTATCATAATATAATGTTAAATGATTATATTGTTGTTGTTTTATCAAATTTTTACAGTAATTTTACAGTAATTTCATTATTTAAATCAGATTGCAAAGATTATAGTTCATTTAATAGTACGTCTTTAATTTTTATTTATAAGGTATTTATAAAGCATAAATAGTTTTCACTTTAGGTCACAAAACTGCATGAAGTTGAGTTAATAAAGCATTTATTAACATTCAAATTACCCATTACTATACACCTGATTAATAAGATATATAAAGCTTGATTTCAATAGTTTATTAATCATTTACAAACTCATTCTGAATGATCTTATAAACCTCCAAATGCTTTGTAAATAATGCAATACTGAATTTAGTCATTAATAGTCATAATAAGAATAATTATTATACACATTCACGCAAATAAAGGTCCACAGTCACGCAAAAAGTCTTTTTGACACGGAGTTAAAGTTTGACAAGCAAAATAAATTCAGTCGTCAAAAGTGGTGTATGCTGGTCTTTTTGTAAAGCACTTTGGTCAACATCTGCTTTTTAAATGTGCTCTATAAATAAAACAAACAAACATTATAAATAAGTCAAGAACACAGCATTTATAGCTGCAGTTATAAACTGCTTATTAACGCTTATTAATGTAGAGTTAATGCCTAACACATAATGAATTCACTATATACTAATGCTTAATAAATGATTCATAGTGTGTAGTTATTATAAAGTCTTAATTAAAGTTTATGACGAACATAAACATGAACAAATATGTACGTATTTGTATTTCCGTCTGATCAGATATATAAACAGCCACTTTTGTAATATTTCAATATATATGTTTTAAATTGGTGAAATCTAAACACGAGGTTATAAATGTAATCTGCATACATTACCACGTGTCAGACGCCTGTATGGGCTGCAGCAGAAGTTTCTGCTACCTTGTGCATTTACATCCATCAGCAGCTGAAGTCAAACACATTTATCCCAGTGTCCGCTTCAGCTGCTTGAGGATTTCACACTATTTACACAGCAGGTTTTTTCTGAGACGGAGAGCGTGGGATGTCCTACACACACAGTAACACTACACTGATGCTCCCACAACATCAACAACCGTGTGTTTTTCAGACTAATGTACATCAGCGACAGACAGAGCATTTACAGCTGCTATTCTGAATACCAGAGAAAGTGCCTGACTTTAGCCATCTCACCGGTCCACGAGCGCAACTAAAGAAGGCAACTTGAGAAAAACAAAAAAGTCAAGAGCGTGGTGTTCGCGGAATCGTCATTTACAGTAACATTCAGACTAAAACCAAGCTAAACTAAAAACAAGGCAAGGTTTATGTTCCTGTCGTCACCTGCTTCTCTCCATTTGGACCAAACAACACGCACAGAAAAATAAAAAGTACTCGGCGATGCTGTCAAAAGTATCACCTGCATGGCTAAATGGAGAAAAACGCTCCGGTTACAGTAAGATTAAGGGGAACAGTGTTGGATGAAATGTGATGGACGGTTATTTATTTTTAAAAAGCAATGACTAGACCGCTAGATTACACCTTAACTCCGTAGCAAGAGATTTTATGTTGTTGTTAATTGTTATCAAGCTTTATTTTGTTCCATTTGTCCTAATTTATGAATGGTATTTGCTTATGCTACAGGAATAAATTTAAGAAAGCTGCGATTGATTCGCTACTGATATTTAAAACAACGTTTATTTCATTGCCAACATTAAAGTGGGTTCTTCAACATCGCTGATTGGCTGATGTGTTCATGTGCTCAACAGACGCGAGTGTGATTGGCTGAAACTATCACGCTGCAAAAAAATTGATATAGACCATTTATAGACCAAATATATATGCCAATCGGCAAATCAAGAAGCAAACATCTTGTTTTTAGCGAAAACAATTCACATGCAAGCACGTTTGTTCTTAAAATCATCTCAAAAACATTGCAAGAATCAGATGCTTTGTTTCTAGTGAAGACTTTATACTTCTAAAGGCTGATTTATACTTGTGTGTCAAGCGCACGCGTATGCTATGGCGCAGCCAACGTGTGGACGCATAGCCCCTCGCCGTGGCTGTCTGCGACGTTGACGCGCACCTCTCAAAAACATGTAATGCGTACAAGTAGCGCAAGCTCTGTGATTGGTCAGCTTGGTAGCACTGACGAGTGTGCCCGATGCAGCGAGTGTTTACAAGTGTGGAGTCCCGTGAAGGAGCTCCGGATGGAGACTGTTGTTTTGTGTTTACCTCATGATTAAAGTTGCTGCACGTCCGCCGGTTCCCGCCTCAAAATGAGCGAATTTGAGCCACTTGTACATTAAGGAAGTGTTCAGCAAAAACAAAACACCAGCGAAGAAACTCGACACAGAGAAACATAAACACCTACTGCCAGCTAGTGTTTCAGAAGTGTATTGCATATATTGTATATTACGCGTGCATTTATACTTGAAACAAGATTAAAAACGTTCATTAAAAAAGCATTTTCTTTTATAGTGCAGCAAAAATAGAAGCATTACGAGATGTATAACCTCTCTTTACCATTATAGAACTTGATAAAATGAGGAATTATTTTAACATTATTAATATTTTGGTCTTGTTTCTAGTCCAAAACGAAATCAAAAAGCTTTTTCTAGACAAGCAAAACATACTGGCTTCCTTTCAGAAATAATGAGTCAAAATCAAGTGAGGTTTTCCTTAAAACAAGCTAAATAATCTGACAGTGGGGTCAGCAGAATAATCTTATGTCAAAACCAAAAACAAGATTACTCTGCTTACTCTATTGGCTGATTATTTAGCTTGCTTTAAAGTAAAACTCACTTCATTTTGGCATGATTTTGATTTATTTATGAAAACAAAACATAATTTCTTGTCTAGAAAATAGTCTTGATTTAAGAACTCTTAGATATTTGCACTAGAAACTCTTTTTTTGCAGCGTGACACCTACAGTAGCATGCATTGATTGTGGCTAATTTTATTCTTTTGGTGAACTAGCTCTTTAATAACCCACTAAAATGTTAGCAGAACCTGATTATTATTATTATTATTAGTTTGAAATGACGGTATTGAATGGTAGTGAAATGGATGATCATTATTAGCTTGAAATGACAGTATAGAGTGGTACTTTTGACAGCAGCCGCAGCAGCATTGGCTCTGTGTACTGCAGTATGGGGTGTATTGTTGAGGTTTTGTCCGTGTAAGGCTGCAGCCGGAGCTCTAGTCCACCTTCTTGCTGCGCAGTCGAGCTGAATCCAGCAGAAGTCTGCAGGCCGAGCCGCTGTGCTGCGACAAGACCGTCAGGGTCTTCCCGTGCACCAGAGTCAGCGCTGTCTGGTGGGCCGTCGCCCAAACACGGTACCACGGCCCGTAGAAGGGGTCCGACACCGCAGGACACAGCATGTTGTTCAGGTTGACTTCTGTCAGCTAGCAAGAGAAACACACAAACATTACACTGCATGCAGGACTCTTACATCGTCTTTTCAAACACTTTCCAGGTGCATTAGCTTAGCAAACCTTTTCCAGTACTTTACAAGTGTGGCAAATTACAAACTCACATACATACTGGTGCTGTCAAGAGTATGTATGCATGAATGTATGTATGTGTTTTTTCCTGGGAATAATATCTCTAAAGGAGCTGCTGACATGGAATTGAAGCAGATTTTGGTAAAAACCCAAACAATACAAACATGCAAATAAAACAAAAACTGGATCATGAGTTAGTGTAATAAAACTGGATTGACAGAACAAGAAAGCACAGAACTACTGAAAAGTGTTTAATACTTTAATGCTTTTTTAATGACGGCAGCTTAACGACGCCTTTCATATGGAGAATGAAGTCTCATGCATTGCTTAGGTGTGAGTTTCTCACAGACTTCAACAGGGAGTCAAAATCTTGATGCTTCTGTGGGTCTCGCCTATCAAATCTGAGCTTTATTCTGTGTTTTCTATTGGATTCGGATCAGGTGATTGGTTGGGCCATTCTACAGCTTGATTTTCTTTCTCTGAAAGCATCTGAGAGGTGTTTTGGATCATTGTCTTGCTGAAATGTCCACCCTGGTTTCATCTTCATCCTCCTGCTAATGTACAGTTGCAATCAGAATTATTCAACCCCTTGATTTATTAGCCCCCCTGTTTATTTTTTCCCCAATTTCTGTTTAACGGAGAGAAGATATTTTCAGCACATTTCTAAACATAATAGTTTTAATAACTCATCTCTAATAACTGATTTATTTTATCTTTGTCATGATGACAGTAAATAATATTAGACTAGATATTCTTCAAGACACTTCTATACAGCTTAAAGTGACATTTAAAGGCTTAACTAGGTTAATTAGGTTAATTAGGCAGGTTAGGGTAATTAGGCAAGTTATTGTATAATGATGGTTTGTTCTGTAGACTATGGAAAAAATAAATAGCTTAAAGGGGTTAATAATTTTGACCTTAAAATGGGTTTTAAAAATTAAAAACTGCTTTTATTCTAGCCAAAATAAAACAAAAAAAAAATTATTGTTCTGTTAAACATCATTTGGGAAATATTTAACAAAGAAACAAATTCAAAGGGGGTTCAATAATTCTGATTGCAACTGTAGATGTTGTACTGAAGCAGCTGATGTTCATTTACACTGAGGAAGGGCAGAGGGTTGCTGAAGAACTACTGAGAGATTTCAGCTGCTGTCTGGGCCTTCACTGCACAAATACACCTCCCTTCATGTGTTCATTACTGTTTTCATTGCGTCATTTCATTTTATTACACAGACCTTCATTTCTAAACTAATTAGATGCGTTTCCTTTGCATATATGGATTTCTTTGGTTGTTATCAATATCTGGGGAAAATCTCAAGTCAACAGCACCTTTAGAAATATGTTTTCTGACAAAAAATGGTGACATGTTCAGTACTTATGTCCCCCACTGCATGCATTTATGTGTATAAATTAACTAAATACAAGAAAATACAAAACCAAAATATTGACATGTATATTAAGATTTATTTATATACACAAGTATAGCATTTGTTTTAAATATAAACGTTTAATTTAGAAATAATTATGGTCAAATATATAGGTGTGTATTATTTTTACTTCCTAATAAGGACAGTTCACATTTATTATGAATTTCTCTCAGTGAAAATGTACTCACTTTTCACAAGTTTCTAACTTTTATGAGTTTCTTTCTTCCGCTGAGGTGGATAGTAACTACTTTTATTTAACGTTTTCAATGTAAATATCCAGTAAGTTTGGTAAACAAAGTCAATCTCTTGTATAATAGCTCTACTGAAAGACTATTACTTTACAAACCTCATTGTACATACAAATCATAGAATCATTGGCACATTCGTAATATGAAATGGCAGGTTTGCTGTGTGTCTAGTCTTAATCTGCCATGCAGCTCTTACCATCTCCGCTACAGTGATAAAGTGTGTGTTTGTGCATTAGTGTGTGTGTGTGTGTGTGTGTTTGTCGTACCATTCCCAGACCCTGCAGGAACACAAAGTGGTAGAGGAAGAGGATTCCTGTGGACAACAGAGCCCACCACATGTCTGAGAGCGGCTCCGGCTTATACACACCTGCCAAACACACACGCACACAAACACACAGACAGACAGAAGATATGATTCCATCCAAAGGGCAAGTGCATTCATTGAAAAACATTTGTGAAATCAACACTCATTCACTAGAACACACACACTGCAAAAAGTGCTGTTCTTACTTAAGCTGGATTCGTGCACCTTTGCTGACTGCGCGCGCACCTCACGAAATGGACGAGGGTTTAATACTTGCTGCGTTTGCTGTTGTGATATTCTTTAAAATGACAGGGGGCGGTCAAAAGCAACAGACCGTAAAGTCAGACGAATAAACAGAGAAGTAGAAAGTTTCCGGAGCTACGTCATATCAGTAATATCATTCAATATTTTTAAACTAATTATTATTATTATTTTAATTAGTTTAATGATTATAAGGATCTTTATAACCATTTAAACTTTGCAGCATCACTTGCTTTTGTTCATATCTCGGACAGTTTTACCTATTAAAGTTTAGTAAAATATTATTGACAGCAGAACATGGGTTGCTCTACAAATATATATTTTTATTATGGCAAGAATAAAAGCAAAAGAAGCACACTTACTAAAAAAATACAGATGTGTTTTTTAGATTTAGCCCGCTCCACAATTCACACATTACTGTCTGGCTAGTTTCTGTCCTCTTCTTAAGCTAAAAAGGCAATAATGGTCCAACATCCCTGACCATTATCACCAATAAAGCCTAGAAAAACAGGCCATCATCAGTATATTGTAAACCGATAGGATCAAATATTCCTTTCCAGTTATCAAATTAATAATTTGTCCCTTAATTATAGTTTTGTAAATATTAAATTGTTTTCAATTCAAAATTGTAATATATACATTGTGTAAAGCCTATGACTGGTGTAAAAACCAAGCAGCAACCTCCCGCTCTCCCTCGGGAAGCTCATATGGAAGTAACTGAAACTGCAATTCATCGAAATCCCGCTCATCCTGGCTCCATAATAGAGCAAATTTTGATTGAGCCACTGTTAAAATGGCCAACTTTACAGCAGAAAAAAAGGTGTTTACAGCCTGGTGCAAAGAACAATTTTGGTTCATAAAGCTAATATTACCCTTCATGACAACTGTGAGGGGGTGAATTTTTTTATAACTCATCCATTTCCTTTATATTAGGTTATATTATTTTGCATAATTAAGGGCGTGGCCACTTGAGTGACAGCTAGGTCTCGCTGGTCGCTGTCACGTCACCTCAGCTGATTAGCCGCTGATCTCGGCATATTCTTCATATGTTTGTGTTGTTTTATGTGGCTTTACACTGTCACCTGCCTTTTGGAATTTTTTTCTACAATTATCAGATGATATGGCATGCTGTGTGCACTTAATAGTGCTCACAAACCATTCACATGGCCTCCATTTCCCAGGTGAGTGAAATTATACACTTATATACCATCTCTATAAATGTATTTGTTTTATTTAAGATCATTTATCATTTATAATGTTGTTTAGAGCTGTAATGCACTCCAGAATCTGACAGATTTATTAGCTGTAGGCTCTAGATCAGTCGTCTGAAGCGTTGTCATACAGTGTTCTGCTGGAGTTCATCAATAGCCCTGCATTTACTAACACAGACTATATCTGAAGTG
>CAIGQZ010020450.1:0-23596 GCA_903798205.1 Danio tinwini
TGTGTGTGTGTGTGTGTGTGTGTGTGTGTGTGTGTGTAATATAATATTTTTATATAATCTTAAATATAATATTAACAGTATTAAGACAAATTTATGTACATTTGATGAATGTAAACAATATATATATGCGATTAATATATAATACATTAATGGTTAAACAGTTAGAAATGAACGTTTTGATAACGTGCATGGTTCTCGCACGTACTGTAGCCTAAATTTGACGCACATGTAAACAACACGTGTATTCTGGGCGAGCAAGTAAGCATTTATGATCTGAATACGAATAAACAGCTATTATAAACAAAAGTTTTCTATACACTTTGCCATCGTTGGTTTAACAGGCATTTACGCAGTTTGCATAGATTACGCAGCCACGCCCTCTAGGGTCACAGATTTCGATGGTCACAGAATATGGTGTAACACCGGCCCTCCCTATAAGCCAGGGGTGTCCTGCAGATTTTAGCTCCAACTTGCTGAAAACACTTCTGCATTGATGTTTCTAGAAAGCTTGGTAAGAGCTTGATTAGCTAGCCCAGGTGTGTCTGATTGGGGTTAGAACTAAATTTTGCAGGACACCGGCCCTCCAGGACTGAGTGTGGACACCCCTGCTATAAGCGAACTAAGCTGCTGCTTAGGGCCCCGCAGCCACTAGGTGGTGCAATCAGCTAGTGGTGCAAGCCGTTTCCTTGCTGAAATCGTTTTTATTTGCATTTTACAAATTATCTTCACTGACAGTGCTTCAGTAATTAAATATTTATACATTTTCACTGAAAAAAAAGTTAAAGTTGAAATAGTTTTTCGTGTGAAGGTCATGCGATCAACAGGAAGCTTGCAGCAACTCATTTCTCACTTGCGTTCTGTTCAAGTTTGCTCTTTCAAGGTAAGCTGCGAGGTCAACACAAGAATGCGAATCCGTGCACAGACACAGCCACCATGGCCTTTGCTTCATTGCCTGCCCTATTATATAGCTGATTTATTTTGTAAATTGGGCCGCGAAAATGAAACGAAACTAACGTAGAAAAACTGAAGGGAAAAATTATGACGAGAAGAAAATTATTTTTAGCATAGCTTTTAAGTGCTAATGATGATGTTAAAGACATAATCCAATAGCACATGTATTGAAAATAGGCAATTACATATGAATAAAAGTCGTTTATTTATATGAAATATTTTATTTTTTCCTAGTTTTACAGACCCGTTGTTTGAGCCTAACACGCATTTTACTAAAATGCAATACTGAAGTGTCTTTCACTGACATATTTTGCACACTGGTAATATTTTTCCTGAGACATGTTTATAAGTTATGTCCTAATTGAATTAATCATAGTTTGATATAATTATTTAAGAAACAGGGAAGGAGACTGAATAATTCAATTCAATTCATCTTTATTTGTATAGCGCTTATACAATGTAGATTGTGTCAAAGCAGCTTTACAAGTTTATAGTGAAGTGAAACAGTGTCAGTTCAGTTTTCAGTGTTTAAGTTCAGTTCACTTTAGCTCAGTTCAGTGTGGTTTAATAATCACTACTGAGAGTCCAAACACTGAAGAACAATTCCATCGATGCGCAGCTCTACAGATCCCGAACCATGCAAGCCAGTGGCGACAGCGGCGAGGAAAAAACTTCACCAATTGGTGAAAGTGAAGAATTTAAAAAACCTTGAGAGAAACCAGGCTCAGTTGGGCACAACCATTTCTCCTATGGCCACACGTCTTGTGCAGAGCTGCAGTCTAGGCGCAGAAGCTGGACCTCAGCGAAGACTCGTCTGTCTTTGGAGCATCACAGGAATCAGTCTCATGCTCTCCACTATGACCACCACAGCAGCAGCTCAGGATACGGCCTGGTCCAGAAACCTTGGGATCATCTCGTCGCTGGTCTTGCATCGCATCAGTGGCACTGCATAGTCTGAGGGCCTCGAGATGAGTACCCCCAGGTGGAAATACAGAATAAGGAGAATAATTAGCGTAGCTGCTGTTCATAGTGTATATAAACAAGAAGCAAAATCCTGTGTGGGGCACATCATGCGTCATACCGCTATGTAATGCACTGAGTGTATGCTTTGCTAAAAAAGATAGGTCTTTAATCTAGTTTTGAAGAGTGAGAGTGTGTCTGAGCCTCGGACATTATCAGGAAGGCTATTCCAGAGTTTAGGGGCCATAAATGAGAAGGCTCGACCTCCTTTACTCGATTTTGCTATTCTAGGTACTACATGAAGCCCTGAGTTTTGAGATCTTAAAGAGCGGGTTGGGTTGTAGCAAGACAGGAGGTTGGTTAGATAAACAGGAGCTAGATTATTTAAGGCTTTATAGGTAAGAAGCAATAATTTTAATTTAATACAAAACTTAACAGGCAGCCAGTGTAAGGAGGATAAAATTGGGGTGATATGATCATATTTTCTAGACCTGGTAAGAACTCTGGCAGCTGCATTTTGTACTAGCTGAAGTTTATTAATAGAGGATGCTGGGCAGCCAGCGAACAGAGCACTACAGTAATCCAGCCTAGAAGTCATAAAAGCATGAACTAGCTTTTCTGCATCTGAGATGGATAGCATACTTCGCAATTTAGCAATATTTCTTAGATGAAAGAAAGCAGTTTTTGTGACATGGGATATATGATTTACAAAAGTTAAATTGCTGTCTAATATGACACCCAGATCTTTTATAGTACAGCTAATTCTAACTTTGTATCCCTCTAATTGCAGGTCGAGTTGTGAGAACTGCTGTGTACAGCATTTAGGCCCAATAAGTAATAATTCTGTTTTGTCTGAGTTTAAGAGAAGAAAATTGTTGGTCATCCAGTCTTTAACATCTTTAATACACTCAGTTAGCTAAGACAGTTCAGACATCTCATCAGGTTTAGTTGAAATGTATAATTGAGTATCATCTGCATAGCAGTGAAAACTGATCCCGTGTTACTTGTGAAAGTTGTCCATTAATATTCACAAACTGGTAACGATCAGCTAAGTATGACCTAAACCATTGAAGAGCCTGTTCTTGGACACCTGTAGAATGTAAGCGGTCTATGAGAATATTGTGATCAATGGTGTCAAATGCGGTGCTAAGATCTAGTAGAACTAATAGTGAGATGCACCCTTGGTCAGCAGTTAAGAGTAAATCGTTGGTTATTTCCACTAATGCGGTTTCTGTACTGTGATGAGGCCTGAAACCTGACTGAAACACTTCAAAAATATTGTTTGTCTGCAGAAAGGAGCATAATTGGGTAGAAACAACTTTTTCTAGTATTTTAGACATAAATGGAAGATTTGAAATAGGCCTATAATTGGCTAAGTTGCTGGGGTCCAGTTGTGGTTTCTTAATAAGGTTTAATAACAGCTAGCTTGTAAGGATTTGGAACATGGCCTAAAGCTAAAGAAGAGTTGATAACGTTAAGGAGAGGTTCTCCTTTAACAGGTAGAAATTCTTTCAGTAATTTTGTTGGAATTGGATCTAACATACATGTAGCTGGTTTGGAACTATTTATAACTTTATCTAGCTCTTCCTGTTCTATGATTTTGAAGCATTATAGGTTATTTTGATTCAGTGGAATGTTTACTGGATCTGGAGTATAAGGCGGTGCAGAAAGTTTAACATCTTCTATTTTCTGTCTAAAGCCTTCTATTTTATCACTGAAAAAATTCATGAAGTCATCACTACTAATATGCAGTGGGTCATTTTGTTCCAAGGATGACTGATTATTTGTTAATTTAGCAATGGTGCTAAATAAAAATCTAGGATTGTTATGATCATTTTCAATCAGTTTGCGGAGGTGCTCAGCCCTGGCAGATTTAAGAGCCCTCCTATAGCTGGACATACTGTCTTTGTATGCAATTCTAAAAACCTCTAAGTTAGTTTTTTTCCATTTACGTTCCAGGGCACGGGTTGCTGTTTTGAGAGCGAGAGTATGACTATTGTACCATGGTGTAGTTTTGTTCTCTCTAGCCTTTTTTAATTTGATGGGTGCCACCGTATTTAGTGTGCTAGTAAAGATGGCATCCATACTGCTGGTTACTACATCAAGGTCATTTACGTTTGCGGGTGTATTTCGAAATAAAGAAAGATCAGGTAAGTTATTTATGAATTCATCCTTGGTGGACGGAACAATAGACCTACCAGGGCGGTATATTGGTGCAGATCTGATAATTTCAGGTGAACGCAGCTTATATAGCAAGAGGTAGTGGTCAGTAATATCATCACTTTGTGGTATAATGTCTACATCAAAGACGTCAATTCCGTAAGACAATATTAGATCTAATGTATGCTTTAAGCGATGAGTTGGACCAACAGCATTTTGTTTTATCCCAAGTGAATGTAGTAGATCTATAAAGGTGATCCCTAGTGTATCATTGGAGTCATCTACGTGGATGTTAAAGTCTCCTACAATTAGTATTTTATCAGTTTTAACTAGTAAGTCAAAAATTAAATCAGAAAACTCTTTTAAAAAATTGACATAGGGTCCTGGGGGTCTATATATGGTGATTGTAGCGAGAGATAACATAGGTATTTGCATAATATCCGGTAGCATAATATTAAGAGCTAATACTTCAAAGGAGTTAAACATAAGTCCATTTCTCTGACTAACAATAAGAATATCACTAAAGATTGATGCAAGTCCACCACCACGGAGTTGCATCAATAATTAATAAGGGAATAATTAAGTTTGGGTTTGGGTTTTTACATTAAACCAGTATTTGTTGCCTCCCTTTTTCTTGTTTTTTACATTAATATGTTTCATATGTACATTATTTGCTTATTGATTTTATTATTTATGGATCAATCTTTGCATTAATGTTAATTGTTTTGTTGTTGTTGTTTGTATTATTTTTTGTTTGTTTTATTTGTTGTAATTAGTTTAGAATGTATATATTTTATTACTACGTCATGCATTTAATTAATTATTGTTTAGTGCCGTTTCATTGCTGGGTTTTTGCTTTTCAAAAACTCAACCTAGAATCTTTTATAGAATCTTCAATCTGTTTGCCAAATTAATAAAATATGTTTTAAACACTCCAGAAGGACACAAAGTAGAAATCACTGGTACCTTTATTAAAGATTGTTTAATTCTTCATTTTTGAAGCTGCTATTTGACAGAAACAGTGCTGTTTTAAAATGTCCAAATCATTTGGACAGTTATTAAATAGAAATAGGCTTTACTTTTCTGTTTCATTGATTGTGTTTAATAAGAAATGTAATCATTGTGGGCTGGTTTGCAATAGCAATACTCCACTATATAGAACAAGGTAGGGCCCCGAAATGATTCTGCTTAGGGCCCCCAAATGTACAGGGCCGGCCCTGCATTAGACCCTACCCTCTCTATCAAATATTAGGCTAAATTGCACTGTTTTAAATATGTAATGTGTTTATATTCAGATAACATACACATGTTGTGAAATGGGCCAGCAAAAAGGTACTTTCAATATTATATTAACAGTGGAATTGTTGTTTTGAGTTACATCCTGCTGATTAATCATTTTTTATATTTCATATTAAATTATTTTGTGCTCCTAACCTAGCCTATAATTTAAATGAAATTGAATGACTACAGAGCATTTACATAAAAAAATATAGAATATATATTAGTCGACCCCCCCTCTCTCTGTCTGTGTGTGTGTGTGTGTGTGTGTGTGTGTGTGTGTGCGTGTGCGTGTGCGTGTGCGTGTGTGTGTGCGTGTGTGTGTGTGTGTGTGCGTGTGTGTGTGTGTGCGCGTGCGTGCGTGCGTGGGTGTGGCATTTTGCTATTGTGGAAATCAAGTCAAGGTGAGTTATTTTATTTATATTGTAATGGCAAGATAAATGTTTTATTTAATTCAGCTGATTTATGTGGAGTCTTGTTTCTTTTTAGGAGACAAAATGGATGTTGAGACAAGTACAAGTAAGTTTAGATAATGTACATTTGATTTAACTTAATGAATATTTTTTATTTAATAATAATTTGTAAACGTAGTAGGTTATGCATAACACACTTTCCAATTCTGTATGTACTTTATATAGTGCAGTTTTACTGAAGAGGTTTAACATTTATTTTCATCTTAAAATTATCAAAATAAAAATGAATCAAATTAAAATAAATACTTTCTCCAATTAAAGGTTGTGAATGAAATGTTTGTAGTTTCTGTGTAAGTCCACGTTTTTCTATTTTTTCTTCTTCAAAACTTTCTCTGAAGCTGAATTAGTGTCAAATATGAGAGACTGGACTACTGCAATCAGTGCTGTTGAGCTGGAGATCAAATGGTTTAAGAAGACAGACTGTGTGTGTTTCTACAATAACAAACAGTTGAATAACTACGAGGACAAAGTAGATGAGCCCAGTGAGGAACAGAGAGAAAACATCTTACCTATGAAAAATGAATCTGATGTTGGTGTTTACCTGTGCAAAGTTACTTGTGAAGACAGAATCAAGGAGATAAACATATGTGAGTGTTTATGTGTGTGTGTATAACTTGATACTACACCAGTTCTAATCTCATGTCTGAAAATTAAATTTAGAGGATTACTAAAATAAGTTTTTTTTCTACTTAATTACAATCAGTATGTGATAAACTATTAAAATCAGAAATAAGACCTAATGATTAAAGCCTTTTTTAAAACTATACTTAGAGAATCAATGTGCAGAAGAACTTTAAAATAAACAAGTCATCTAGTCACGTTGGAAAAAATAGTATTTTGTTCTGTTCATGTTGTTTTTTTAAATGTTCAAATAAGATTTTATTGTGACTTATACAACATTATTTCCCAACAGCTTTAAAGGAGGCCCCTGGAACTGAAAAACAAACATCCACGTGGAAACTGGTAAAGCTCAAATTAATTTAGCTTCTATTAAATTTTATATTTTATTCCTTCAAAACATTGTTATTTAGTGGAAATCTATCCAGTCTGGTTTTATTGATCATAATCATCCAGAGCATTTAAGGCAGATTTTCCCATCTGACTAGTTGTTTCAGTATCTGGCACATTTGGGCATTTACTATGTATGAACAAGGCAATCATGCTCAGATCTGCACCAAAACAACCAGTCTGAGTTCAGTAGGTGCAATGCGTAGTTGTGCCCTGTGTTTCCATCCGTTCATGAGACTTCTGTATGTATAATCCTGGACATAAATTGTGGTATCTCTAGACTACATAATCTACCAGATCTAAATGATTTCACTAGAATCCAAAATAAATTACATAAAGTAATTTATTATCAGGTAATAATGTATAATGCCAATTACACAATTAAACATTAAGTTTACAGATTAGAAGTTAATACACTTCATGAACATCAGTTGCTCAAAAATGTTAGACATACACATGATGCATAAGAAGCATGTTTTCTGAACCAGGATTAACCAAGGCACCACAGCAACAATCTGATACAAAGCTTTGGAATCATTGCTAAAGCCCCAATATGTAAAATAGTATAATGGCTTGTTTCCACTGACTGGTACAGTACGGTACGGGTCGGTACGGGTCACCTTTATCAGGCTTGTGTTTCCACTGCTAAAAGGGTATCAATGGTATCTTTTTTGGTGGGCGAAGTGTACGACAGAAAGTTGCAGTCGACGTCATTTTCGCTCGAGAAAATGTCTAAAGTAAAGCTGTACAGGTCGTTTACATATCATATGAGAAGCACTTCTCACAAAACAGATGCTTCATACACATAAATACTTCAGTATAAATTTTTATTACTAACTTTACTATGAACATGAGTTGATTATAACTGCAGATCAATGACAGTGCGAAATAGCCTACTGTAACGTCTGCAATTATATAAAATAAATAAATAAATGCAACATACAGTATATGAACACATACAGATCCTTACAGTCTCTGATATGTTACCACTTACAGAAAAACTACACACAGCATACATTTATGTAGTCCTTATTTAGGTTCAAAACAGCAGAAAATAGAGCCCACAGTTAGTGCAGACCTCTCATGATTAAATGTGTCTTTAATCTTCAGCAGCACATGTAGCCTCTTGTTAGAAAGTAATTCCATCATTCTGAGTTCATAATAGTCTAAAAGGTGATGATAATAGTTAAACATGGCAGTTTGTACATGTTTGCTAAAAAAATAATGTGCTCCTTTTTTTCCCGGCTTCTCCTTTTGTTTTTTCGCGCGTCACTCTTGCGTTTGTCAGTTTCTGACAGGATTAGGTTTCAAAAGCATGTCAATAATCAAGCAGACGTTATTATCATCAGCTCAAGAAGTTTGTTATTTCAAATATAGACGTGCGGCTCGCGCAAGCAAAAAAAAACGCTCACGCTTCAGACTGGCTCGTAAAAAACTACGGGACACGGTAAAATCTGCTCTTCTGGCTTTGTGGCTGTTCATCAAGACGACGACAAGATTCATTTGAGCCCAGATCGAACAGGGCTCGTTATTATATGATATTATATGTATATATACTTTCTCGGGTGTGTATAAAAACATGGCAGCTCCTTTGTTTTCATTCTAGCTTGTTGCGTGAGCTCGTGACGTATCTCTGTAAACCAACAGCGTTCAGCTGCACATCTAGCTCCGCCTTTGGGGCCCTTTTGGTACCCTTTCTCGTGTTTGGTACCCTTTTGAAAGGGTGCCGAAAAATTGGTATGGTACTGTTCGGTTCGGTACACCTTATGACAGTGGAAACGGCCATAAAAGCATACCGACCCGTACTGTACCAGTCACTGGAAACGAGCCATAAAAGACTCTTAAACTTTTATGCAGCAGCGATGTCACATGGCCAATGGACTGTTCACACAAAAATGAAACTACAGTCAATTTGCTCTCCCTCTGGCCATCCTTAAAGTGTAGGTGAACTGTTTTCTCGAGCATAACATTTTAGAAAATTTCTACCTGAAACCGTGGTCCTTGGTGAATTATATTGTAATTGTAGGTCATTCATTGGTAACCTTTCCTTTCTCACAGTAAAACGAAACATACAATCAAAACAGAACAACTACTGATGATAAATACTTTTCAAAGAAGCTGGAACCTAGAATAAAATGACATGCACAATTTCAGTCAAGGACATGACATATTCCCAGATTCCTAATGTTTGATATACCTCATTACACAACAGAACTTTACACAAATTGTATTAAACATCATTTTATTACACAAAAGTCTGTTACAGGTTTGTTGAACCAGGATAAGAATGTGCCACCATTTCAAGCTTGGTGGAGATAGTTGGGATGATGCAATGATAGATAAAACATATGGTTATACAATCAGGCCACAAGAAAAACACACTTCTCGTCCACTGGACTCCAGTTACTTTCTTGCAGACCTCTACTTGAGCAAAAGCTTTTATAGGAAACACAAAGCTCCGGTTACTAAAAGTAACCCTCGTTCCCCGAGAGGGTGAACAGAAATGCTATGTGGAAACTTCCACTATGGGGATTTTGTCAGAATCCAATTATTTGAAAAAGTATACAAACGAGCCAATGAAATGCCAATGAGTTGGCAGCGTCAGCATGCACAGCTGTCGCTACTTACAATCAATTTGGAATAAAAGCGCAGCGTGGGCCAAGCTGAGCATCCTTTTCTAGCTAAAGAGACTTTTGACTCCCAACAGCTAAGGGGCAATCATTGTGGCGAAGAAACATAGCATTTCTCCTTTTTATATGAGAGCAGAAAAGGGTCACAATAAACTGATGTTGGAGAACGGGAAACAGACAGGCAAAACGGGGTCCAGCAGAGCAGTCACTCCTCACAGTCCTGAGTGCAGACAGAGACACATAAATGATCACAACGAACTGACAAGGAAACATGGGAGCGTAACCCATATATAGACACAAAAATGAGTCTCAACTGTCTATCTAATCAAAGCAGCTGAGTACCGCAACTACGTGATAAACCATAACAAAAACACGTGGACGACCAAAACAAAACAAACCCACATGACCAAACAGACTATCCGGAAGCGCACAAACCTGCAACTGTGACAACGGGATGAAGTCTCTCACTGATAAAGTTGTAATCAGAGCAGGCAGTAGTAACAACATCAATGAACGGAGACAAGCATAAGGTCTAAATGAAACAGAGTTATGGCGAAGACCCTCCACCAGAACGAGCGAGAGCGCCTAACAGGAAGCACACACAGGAGTGAACAACAACAGACTGATAACACTATCTACAAAACACTGAACATATATAGTGCGCGGAAGGCGCAACAGCTCTGACTGATAGAAAACACCTGAGTGATGTGAGTGGTAACAAGACACGTGACAACCCAGCTGATGGATGTAAACACACACACACCACGTGGTGAAAGTTTTTAAGATTTAGACGAAATGCATCTAGTTAATTCTAGGAATTTTTCAATATGACAGTACGTTGGGAAAGCATGCAGTCCCTATAGGGAGGACACTGTGGAGGCCACCTGCTGCCCAAGTGGGGAGACCTGGTGGCAAGAAGACATTTGGACTAGCCCTAAGAAGGGGGAGTACACATATAAAAAAGATGGTTAGCTGAGATGGAAGACACGGGTCTGCCTGGGAGGGGGGACTGCATCGTGGCTAAGTAAGCATATGGGATTGCCAGCAGTGATCTATACCCAGAATGTGGGCTGACCAGCGGGCATGCCAACAACGTATTAGGCCAACACCTGACTCCTCCGCTGAGTCAGATGCTGGGGGGCTCGGAGGAATCTCTGCAGGGTTTGCCAAGCTGTGTTAGAGAGAAAGGCGCAGCAAGAGTGTTACAACACTCTCACAGAATGTTTTCTCAATCACCAAGGATACCTAACACCTTTGAGGAAACTGGCTCCACTCGCAGATTATAAAACCTTGCAAATGTTTTAGGTGTCGCCCAGCCCGCAACTCTACAGATGTCTGTTAGAAAGGCGTCACATGCATTTCCCCAAGAGGATGCAATGCTCTGAGTGGAGGGCACTCTAACTTCTGGGGGACATGGCTCACCCTGGCTTTGGTAAGCAAGGCAGATGGTATCCACTATATTGTGGGCCAACCTCTGTTTTGATACGGCACTTCCCTTCTGCCGACCACCATAACAGACGAAGAGCTGCTCAGATGATCTAAAACTCTTGAGTGCCATCCAGATAAACTGGCAAAGCATGAACAGGACACAGTAATAAAAGGGCTAGGTCTGCCTCCTCTATGGGCAGCGCTTGCAGGCTCACTACCTGGTCCTTAAACGGTGTGGTAGGAACCTTGGGCACATATCCAGGCCGGGGGCTCAGGACAACGTGAGAGTAGGCTGGCCCAAATTCCAGGCATGAGTCACTGACTGAAAATACCTCCAGTTACCCGACCCTCTTAATCTATGCCAATGTGACCAGCAGAGCTGTCTTCAGAGACAGAAATCTTAAAGATACTGAGTCGAGTGGTTCGAACAAATCTCTGTGCAAGGTTGTGAGAACGAGAGCAAGATCCCAGAGGGCATGAGAGGGGGGCAGGTGGATTTAATTGCCTAGCACCTCTAAGGAACCGAATGATGAGGTCATGCCTTCCTACGGTGCTGCCAGCTACTGCGTCATGGTGAGCGGAGATGGCAGCCACATAAACCTTCAGTGTGGAGGGTGACAGCCTGCGCTCCAGCCTATCCTAAAGGAAAGAAAGCACAACTCTGATCTGGCAAGTTCGGGGGTCTTCTCAGCGAGAATCGCACCACTCAGGGAATAGACTTTACTTCAGGCCGTAGGCGCACCTCGTAAAGTATTAACCACCGCCATCGGTAGGTTATCTAAGTCTTCCTCGCTGCGTCTAAGGACCACACGTGGTGGTTCCAAAGATCTTTGCGAGCGTGCCAGATGGTGCCCTGTCCCTGAGAGAGGAGATCCTCTCTCAAAGGCATCTGCCAGGGGGGTGGGTGTCGCGAGGAGGGAGAGTTCTGATATCCAGGTCTGGTTGGGCCAGAGAGGCGCAACTAACAAGACCTGCTCCTCGTCCTCCCTGACCTTGCATAGTAACTGCGTAAGCAGGCTCACTGGGGGAAACGCATATTTGCGCATGCCCCGAGGCCAGCTGTGGGCCAGTGCATCCGTGCAGAGAGAGCTCTTTGTCAAGGAAAAAAAACACTGTCAATGAGCATTCTCGGGAGAAGCAAACAGGTCAACCTGGGCTTCCCCAAAACGCGCCCATATCAGCTGGACAGACTCAGGGTGGAGTCTCCACTCTCCTGGACGTAAAGGCTGCCGTGAGAGCGCATTGGTTGCATGGTTGAGCTCGCCTGGAGTATGAATGGCATGCAGCAATTACAGTCACGTATGGCTCCTGAGGAGTAGACGGCGAGCTAACTGAGACATGCGGTGAGAGTGGATACCCCCATATGCTTGATATAAGCTACTGTCGGCGTGCTGTCCATCCTGACCAGCATGTGTTGCCCCTCCAGCACCTGTAAAAAACGGCGCAAAGCGAGAAACACTGACAACAGCTGTAGGCAATTGATATGGCAATGCAACTGGGTTCCTTTCCACAGGCCTGCGGCTGCATGCCCGCAACACATGGCCCCATAGCTCATGCTGGAAGCATCTGTCAAAACGACAATATGTCTGGATGCCTGTCTAGTGCCACACCGGCCTATAGAAACGCAGGTCATTCCAAGGGCTGAGGGCGCGGCGACACAGCGCAGTGACAGTCACTCTGTCTGTCCCCACGCACCATGCACATCTAGGGACTTGATCGTGAAGCCAGTGCTGAAGTGGTCTCATATAGAGTAATCCGAGCAGCGTGATGGCGGATACCATATGCCTCAGGAGCCTCTGAAAAGATTTTAGGGGGGCCACTATTTTCCCGTCGAACCCTCTCTCACAGTTCAGCAATAGCTGGGTGCGCACTCCGGAGAGGTGCGCTGTCACAGTGATCGAGTTCAGCTTCAACCAGAGAAAAGACTTGACCTTCGAATGCAAACTGACAGTGACGTGGAAGAATATAGACATGAAAGTACGTGTCCTTTAGGTCTATTGCTGCAAACCAATCCTGAGAACGATCCTTGAGGCAGCCTGTGAAGACATCGGTTCAAATCGCGCAGGTCTAGGATTAGCCGTAACCCACTGCTCATTTTGGGTACAATGAAGTATGGGCAGTAAAACCCACCCTCCATCTCGGGACTGGCTCAGTTGCATCCTTCGCCAGGAGGACAGAAATCTTCTCTTGCAAGACAGAGGCAGACAGGGGGCTGACTCTAGTAAAATACACCCCGTGAACTTGGATGGCTGTTTTGCAAATTGAATTGCATAGTCGAGTCTGATCGTGCGTATGAGCCACCACGAAGAGCTGGCCCATGCTAACCAGGCAGGCAGAGCTCTCACTAATGGTTTCATCGCTACAATTGCTGACGTACCAGCAGTGGGGCAGCGCAGAATGGGAGTGCTGATCCGGGGAGCACTGGGGTCCCATGGAAGAGCTGGAGGCGAGAGATTCACTCTCACCTCGCACCCAGGCTCCAGAGGACGGGCTTGAGGTGTGAGAGAAAGGAGACCGTCCTCCCACAGCTCATGAGCCACTGGCGAAGTGCACTGATCCTGCGAGCTGGAAGGCATCGCGTCCCAGACTGGCAGTGTTTGGGCTGTCACATCCGGGGAAGGGGAAAATGCACTTTCATTGAGGTTTTTGTGGCATTGAAAAATGCCATTGGTTGTGGGGCCTGGCCCTCCACCAGGGAAAAAGCAAGTTCCCTCTTCTCCGGATGGCCCGTGGAGCAGTGGATTTGGATGGCTTGTGCTCATAATGTGGCCATCGTCCTTCTCAGCGCACAAGCAGCGGACTTAGTGGTCCAAAGAGCATAGTCGGTTGCGGTGCGGTGCTCGTGCAACAAGCTTGGGTTGAAACCACCCTCGTGCAGCCTGGCCAGCACCTGTGCTTGGTAGCGCTAGTAGGTGGCCATAGTGTGCAAGGCAGAAGCAGCCTGGCCCGCGGCTCTGTAGGATCTGGCTCCAAGGGAGGCAGATAACCTGCAGGCTTTGGACTGGAGACAAGGTTGACCCCGCCAGGAAGAGGAACCCGCGAACAAAGGTTGACCGCAATGGCACGCTCGATCTGTGAGATCGCCTCATACACCCTGGCTGCTCGGCCGTCAAGGGTGGTGAGTATGGAGGCGCATGCAGATCGGGCAGATAAAGGTGCCCTCTAAGATTGCGTGAGCTAATGTGCACCTCCGGGAAGAAGGGCATGGGAGGCTTAGAAGGTCAGGGCTTCTTGGTATCATCCCATCTAGCTCTATGCTAGCACCCATCTGGCACCCATCTAGTTGGCCCGGTCGCGGGGAGAGGGGATAAACCATCTCCAAACCCACAGCCGAAGCAGCCCTGAAAAGCACGATTAACATGTCTGCTTTGGGATCTGACACATCGCTCACCACCCCGGAGGACAGTGAAAGCCCACCCTCCGATGCAGCTGTGGTTAGACGGATCGCTTTCTCCGCTTGAAGCTTGGATGGAGCGGGAGACCTGCGAGCCCGGGGGCTGCGGATTTGCTCCCACTTGAACCCTCAGATCTGACCGAGTGCCCGCCGCGGTGCAGGGGACAACTGGGGTGGATCGCCCTTTTACAAGTGCTAGACATGCCATTGCAGTGATGACATGGACTGCCCGCGAGCACCGCATCAACATGCTGGACCCCCAGACATGAAATGCAGTGCTCGTGCCCATCATCCGGGGACAGGAAACCACTGCATCCAGAAACGCGCATCACACACTCTGGACTGGGAGACCGCTCTCGCTCTCTCTCTCTCTCTCTCTGTGGAACAGCTGGAGGAACCCTCATCGACTCTCAGAAGCTTTGTGAAAGGATCTAAAGCGAAAAGGATGCTCAGCTTGGCACACGCTGCGCTTTTATTCCAAATTGATTGTAAGGAGCGACAGCTGTGCATGCTGACGCTGCCAACTCATTGGCATTTCATTGGCCTGTTTATATACTTTTTCAGATGATTGGATTCTGACGAAATCCTCAGACTGTTTTCTCTCCTGCCTTCTGGCAGGCGCTTCAGGCTCCCCCGGACAAAAACCAGCAGACTAAAGAACAGCTTCTTCCCCAGAGCTGTCTCCCTTTTGAACTCTGCTCCCCACTGACTTTTTGCCCCCCTAATACACACCCCACTCTCCTCTCCTCATAACTCAGACTCCTCATAATCACTGCACTACTTAACATTTGCACATTTAAAAATTGCACATATTCATTGCACTGATTCATTTATCTGAACTGTACACACCTACTGCACATGTACATTTGTAAATTATGTACACACCCACTGTACATATACATTTGTAATTATGTTTATCTATCTGCACACTTCTGATTATTAATAGCAACCTGTACATTTATCCATCTATTGTAAATCTGTTCATAGCTAACACAACCTGTATATAATGTTGATAGTACATCCATTTGTAATTATCACCATAGTTTTTCTATAACTGCACTTTATAACTAATACCTGTATCCTGCACTTGCTGCTATTGCACTCCTGGTTAGACCTAAACTGCATTTCGTTTCCTTGTACTTGTACATGTGTGATGACAATAAAGTTGAATCTAAAATCTAATCTAATAGTAGTTTCCCGAAGGGGAATTTATGTTATCTATTTAGTTTATTGTATTTATCTCCTTTATTTTCACTTATTTGTTTTATTTTTTTTGTTTTCAATCTAATTTATTTGATCTAATCTATAATATAATAATTATTTCAATCTATTTTGTAGTAGATTGGGACTGAATTTCTGGAAAAAAAAAATAATGTTAATAAAATTCAGTGAATAGTGTTTATTCAAAGAGTTAAATAAGGGAAGCATGGAGTGACTGTAGAATTTGTCTTTATTTCAATAAAGGATTTACAGGATCTGGAGAAGAGAATTAACATTGACTTGCATTACATGAATCACCAAGGTCCATGGTTTCTAAAATATATTTTTATATATAATTTTAGCTTATTAATATACTCTTGAAGAAAAAAGCCACCTGCATCTTGAATGGCCTGAGAGTAAATGTTCAACAGCACAAAGAAGCAAATTTTCATTTTTGAGTAAACTATTGCTTTAAATGTTGTCAAATGGTCCCTTTAAGCTCTGTATGAAAAAAAATACATGGATACAAAATTTGCTCTGACAGTTAACTTTTTATGAGTGGAAAAGTCTTGAAGCTTACACTGCTATTCTGAACCAATAATCGAAAACAGAAAGCAGTTGAAGGGTGGTGTGTGTATATATTAAATAATTATCTGACTCTATTGTAATTAATCTGACTCTTTTAAAGTTGTTATCATCATTGCTAAAGAAAAAAAAAGCGTACAAGTGTAATTGTGGAGTTTAGTAATGTTTTGGTAATAAACAATTATTGAATGCATAATTTAGCAGTAAAACCCTTTCGATAGTCCATTAAGTAAAATATATTTCACAGAATATTTATAGAACTTTATAAAAGTTACACTCTTCAACAGAACGACAAACAAATGAACGATGCAGAGAGAAAAAATATGACATATTCTGCTTTATTAACAGGTAAGAGGATTAGTTCATTTCCTGAATAAAAAATGGCCTAATTTACTATCGCTCTTGTCATTCAAGATGTTATTTTTGGATTTTTCCTTTACTGAAAATAATTTTAAGGTTTTGAAAAAAATAAAAACTTTAGACTTTTCTCCATATAGTGGACATCTATACATACCGTGGTGCTCAGTGCTTGAACTTCCAAATTGAAAGAAAGTAACATTTTAGATGACAAAAGTTTGAGTAAATTATCTTGAAATTTTCATTGGGGAAAGTTCTTAAATGAAAATATAGTTTGAACACAGGGTTCTTGATTATTTATGATAATACATTACATATAGTTATCTTGTATATTAACTCTACATGTCTATTATTCATGATATGTGAATATTTATATAAGTTTACATAATTTTTTTTAACATGTTTCTCTTAAGGATATAATATGCTTGTTTTCATATTGGGAATTGTGTGTGTAGTTTTCTCCACTCTGCAGAAAATGCTGCAGACAGACAGACAAGGTGATGAAGCAGCAAAAAATTTGGACAAGCAACAGCAAGAATGTTCAGGTCAGTAATTGCTGTTTTAAATACGTATATTTAATATATTTCTAGACAGGGATTCAAGTAAAATTGATCTAAAGCATTAATTTGCTGAACAATTAATGAGTCTTCTGAATAGGTTTTATAAATTGTGTGGTGATGGTAATTTTCAGAGTTCAGTAACTCAAGTTAAGGGGAGGTAGAAAATAAGACAGATTGCATTTACTGCATTCAGAGCAATTGTTTTGACTAAATGATATAAAGATAATGACTTAAAAGTCATTGTTCTTATCTATTCATATTTGTAGCCATACTCCAAATTTAGCTAGTTTATTGTTCTCATTTTTGGGTTATTTTTGTTTATGGAGGAGCAAAGAAAATACACATACTACATTACAGGACACATACACATACATTACAGGACAATACATTCAATCTGGTTATCTTCTATATTCACATTTACATGTATGAACTGGAGTACAGCATGAACACTGGTAATGATCAGTTATTTTAAAAGGATTAAAATAAATTTTTAGGTAATGGCCAATCATTTCACTATGAAACACGATGAAACACTTTTTATTCAGCTGTGATCATGTAGAGCTCTTTAAAGCTACATTAAAACTGCATTTTAAACCTTCAACATGTCACCATTTTACGTACTCACAGACACACGTCCGTCAATTGCAACGTGTACATTTAAGATGGCACTCCCATATTAGTCATTTAATCATTAAATGGTTCTATTAAATTGTCAGTCATTGGTCATTGGTTGTATGTTTCAACAAACACATGTAGACTGCTGAGAATAAGTGTGTAATTAGTATAAAATGCACATTGAAGAATTGTGTCAATCACTCAGCTCTTGCTGTCTGAAGTGAAAGTACAGCATTTGTTGAAAAAAAATTCTGAGTAGGTTTTATATATTGATTATAATTTTCTGAGATCCAAAGACTCAAATCAAATTAAGGGGAGGTGGATTACTTATTTAAGACAGATTGTATTTAGTGCATTTTGAGGAGTATACATTCATAAAAAATGGCAGAGCAATTTTTTGACTAAATGAAATAAAAGTAATGTGTTAAAAGTCTTTGTTCTTATCTATTCATATTTGTAGCCATAGACAGAAATGAGCTAGTTTACAACTTTGGGTTGTTTTAACATATTCGTCTTCAGAGTATAATATGCTTGTTTTCATATTGGGAATTGTGTGTATAATTTACTCTACTCTAGAAAAAAGTAAAGGGCTGCAGACAGACAGACAAAGTGATGATGACCTGAATGAAGGAGGAGGAAATCTGGACAATCAACAGCCAGGACCTCCAGGTCAGTATTTATGCTTTAAATGTCAATTGTCATAATATATTTCTAGACAGAGGTTCAAGTAACATGTATCTAAAGCATTCAGTTGTTGAACAATTCAGTCTTCTGGCTCAAATTAAAGGGAGTTGGAAATTAAGACAGATTGTATTTGGTGCATTTAGAGCAATATGCAGTCATAAAAATGCCATTCCAGAGTCATTTTCAAACTAAATGATATAAAGATATTTTCTTAAAACTCGTTGTTCTTATCTATTCATATTTGTTGCTATAGACAAAACTTAGCTAGTTTATTGTTAACATATTTGGATTATTTGTGGATGAGCAAAGAGTGCACATACACATACTACAGACGTTGCTACCGTTGCTCAAATCTTCAAAATCTCACATCTACCACCTGTGCAAAAATCAACAGCACAACTGGGTTGTAACGTATGTTGCCAGATTGAGGTAAAAATGCTTCTAGATTAGAATATTTTGTTAATTGTGTGAGGCGAGCTTCATGCAAGATCTGGCAACTTGACAAATATGGACAACAATGTATTTTTCATAATTAGATTGAGCCATACAAATTTTCCTGACTGAAATAACAAAACAGGAGGGTGATGAGAATTGAGTGTGAAATACACAAGATTCCCAGGGAAAATTACCATGAGTGTTGGTAGCTATGCATATACATACAGGACAATACATTACAACTGGCTATTTTCTATATTTACACATCAATAGTTCGAGCCTCGGCTGAGTCAGTTGGCATTACTGTGT
This sequence comes from Danio tinwini, assembly GCA_903798205.1. Lineage (NCBI taxonomy): Eukaryota > Metazoa > Chordata > Actinopteri > Cypriniformes > Danionidae > Danio > Danio tinwini. The sequence continues at coordinate 19,028 of CAIGQZ010020450.1, forward strand.
GGAGTTTGCATGTTCTCCCCATGTTCTCCCATTATTCCATGGCTGGGATTGTCTAAAGCCTTTTGAGGCTGCATTGAAAATGCAGTTTGGAAGTTCAAACCACTGAGAACCATGGATGTCCACTATATAGAGAAAAAAAGTGTTTGTCTAAAAAATAAAAAAATTACATCTTGGACACGTTACTTTGGAAGTTAACTAAACCTATTGGTATATGCTATATTTGTTTTAATTTTGGGAATTGTGTGTATTGTTTTCTGGACTAAAAATTAACTTGCCTTTTTTCAGACTGTCATAAAAAGGACAATAATACTTTAGTGCAGCAGACAAGCATAAAGTTTGAGTTTAAACAGAACCAGACTCAAATCAGTCCATCTCAACAAGATGATAAAAACAGTCGGGGCAGTACACAATCGGAATGTGCAGGTCAGTAAAATTTATAGTACATACAAAGAGACAATTGAAGGAAATTAACAACTTGGGTGGCAAGGGGGTGAGTAAAGTATTATGAAATGTACATTGTGGAAGTGAACTACACTGTAACTGTTTTCACAGTTGTACACTGATTGCTTTGTGCGAGGATGTTTGCTTTTTTGTGTCATTTGCAAATCCTGTGACAATGTGCAACTGAAGTAGACATTAAGATTAATGATTAATCAATTAATTGATTATTATTTTAACAATGGTTGATCTAGAAATTTTGTGGTAATTTACATCTATATTTCACATACAACTTCTATAGCAATGGAAACCAGTCCATCTCAATCACATGAAAAAAATCTGGGCGATTCACAACAGAAATGTTCAGGTCAGTAATTACTGGATAAATCTCTACATGGACAGTACATTCATAGACCCAATTGAAGGAGCATGCTAGTACAGAAAATCCTATTTCCAGTTACAGTCAAATCAAAACAAGAGTTCAGTGATTGCAATATATAGAATAAATATAGAATATAGAAATATATCCCAAAGAGGCACAAGGTATGTTTAATGTAATCTTATGTTAACTTATTGTGAAATGTATGTTTCAACAAACACTTGTATACTGCTGAGTATAAGTGTGTAATAAGTATAAAATGCACATTTAAGAATTGCGACAATCACTCAGCTCTTACTGCAAATTTTCTGAAGTGAAAGAACAGCAATACATTTTATTAAACATCATCTGTTTATGCAGAGGTTGATATTTATTAATTTCCTGGCTGTTTTCATTTACATTCTAGCATCAAAATAAACACAATACATCTCTGGTTGTCTCTTTTGTTGAGTTTTATTATAATTTAGCCTATATTTTAACCACATAACACAACTCATGAGCTAACTCTAAAAAAGATAACTCTGGTGATTTATATTACATACACTGTTAGACCTTACTGTGCTTTTTTACAGTAAAATACTGGCAACACTGTTGCCAGTTAGTTAATGTAATGGTTTGGTTACATTGAGTAAAGGGGGTCGAACACCGGATGCGCCGATCGGTGACGCGTCGTGCCCCACAGCGCTACACAGCACCATGTATTTTTATCAGGGTACGGACACCAGCACCACATGTCGGCGGCACCCAGCTACGACTCAGGACACTGTTCATATTTCTGCCACACCACAGAGTGCCATCTGAACAGTTTAATTTTAAATAACATGCGAATGTGTGCGCCTGTGTGCGATCTTTCTAACTGTCATGTGCATGCCGTGTCGCGGCGCATCTTGTATGTGACCCGCTTAACAGTGTTGCCAGTTAATTACATTTTTCACACTATTCTGTCAAAACATATTTATTTATTTTTTCTTTTGCTAAAATAAATTCATATCGCATTTGACTGCTAACAATTTTTTTGCATTAGGCTAAAGCTGCTTTATTCTCTTCAAAGAGCAGCACTCATACATAACCTGTAATTTCAGTTTTTTTCCAGAGTATTTTGGTTATTTAATTTAATGGATAAACATTAATTCTGTTACAGTTTTTCTCAGTCGCTTTGCTACATTTCTCAGATCAGAATTCTCAAAATTACCTGTTCAATCTTTAGATCATTGTGCCACTTGTGCACATCAAAAAAGCAGTTTCTCATTTCTTTAAACAAGTTGCTTGCAATTAGACTTTTTTTTCTAAAGCTGTCTACAATTAGTACATTTTTCCAAGGTGAATCTTGACTTTTTCTAAAGAAGGTGCTGTTCGGAGGAGATTGTTCTAAGTTCACATTTCTACTTTTGTGTCTTTTTCTTTTTGCTATGCAGGAATGTCTTTTCCTTTCAGTATCACAATGACATGATCTGCCAACAAATTACAGCACAAACAGCTAAAAAAATATTGCCATAGTTTACATCAGAACACCGCTCCAGAGTACACTGTTGTATAAATTATTTGACTGGGACGTGACTAAGGGCCTGTCATTCTGATGGCACTGGCACATTGGCACATCGATACATAAATTTAGTTTTGAAAGATGAACTAAGGATTTTCAGCAAGAGACTGGCTTTTGCAGGTAATCCATGGTATTTCGCTATTTATATGAGAAATGCACTTACTGTTTTGCAAATTTCAATTCTGATCTGAGAAATGCACCAAAACGACTGAGAAAAACTGTAATACGTTTATTCTATGCTAAAATCAACATACACAGGCGTAACTACAAGCTACAAAACATGTGCGTGATATTTTTTTCATGTGATAAATTCAGGATCTTTTGCATTATATTTTTATTCATAAATTGCCCAGTATAGTTTCTTTTGTTGTTGTAAAATTCATTCATTCATTTACTTTTTGGCAGAGTCCCATTATTAAATAGGGCTCGGCACAATGGAATGAACCGCCAATTTATCCAGCATATGTTTTATGCAGTGGATTTTGGGACTGCCTAGTGAATCTAAAATCAGCCTAGCAAAGCCCATATTTCTTGTAGTTAAATATAACTTTTGTAGCTTGTAAATTAAAGTGGTGCTCATTACCCTCTTGTTTCCCCAAATCTTTAATATTGATCATTTATATTAACATGTACTGCTTTAAAATAAATATAATTAGTATATAATAATAATTTAATAATATAGTATAATAATTGTTATATTATTATAGCAGAAAGCATGCTGTAATTTTTCTTTTTACTTAACATGTAAATTGTGGGCTGTAAACTAAAGCATTATCATACATGTACTATGTTTGTAAATTTTACATTCCAGGATTTCATAATTTTGTACATGCTATGAATTAATATACCCAACCCCCAGGGGCAGAGTGGACATTTAAAAAAAATCCAAAAGTTTACAATTTTCAATCACCTGTTTCTAAATGGTCTGTCTCTAAAAGTGATGAGGACACCCCCCCCCCCCCCCCCCCCCCGTTTCCTACCCCCCTGCCAACCCCACCCCCCCCCCCACCAATAAACTTGTGGGTTTTTTTTTTTTTTTTTAATAATCTGTATTTATTAATACTTGTTGATTTATGAATAATACATACATCTAATTTCTTTTTGAGCTATTTGACTTTTTTTATCAGTGGACATCACATTTGAGTTTTTTAATTAATTCAAAAATTTTCATAAATTTTTTCATTCATTCATTAATCATTCATTTTCTTTTCAGCTTAGTCCCTTTATTAATCTGGGGTCGCCACAGCGGAATGAACTGCCTCTTATTTTTAAATATTCCTATTTACTTTTATTTAAAATAAAGATGTTGTTTTGTGTTCATTTCTGCTCAGTGAACAGAAATATTTGAAAAATATTTTACAGGTCAAGGACAAGGCCAATTATCAAACACATCATATAAGGTAAATTTTACACTCTCACAATTTAGTTGCTTTTAATCCATTTTTACTTACTTTTACATACATTCTTGACAAACACATAATACAGACTTGTGTGTCTGCAGGATACAAAGAAATATCAGCAATCACAAGTAAAGAAGCTGAAAAAGGAAAAACGTTAGTCTTATGTGTAACATATAATAACTGCTTGTTTAAAATTTTGTTACTTCATTACTTAGTATGCCATCCTGGAAATAAAGATTTGTATTTTCATTTTATATAATCCCATTTTAAATTAGGTGTTTTAACTATGCAGTAGTTTGGTGCAGTGAACTTTTTGTGTTTATGTTGTGTTGCAATCAGTGGTGTAGTCGGGGCTATACACACGTATACTCAGTATGCCTACTTTTTTCCATGAGCTGTTTGGGTATTACGACTTCTAAGAATCAATTATTGGGTATACCCTCGGTATACTCTCTGATCTGATACTTTTTCTGATTAGACTTCCCTAATTTACGTGTATTCGCGTCTCCTTTAACTGTATACCAAATGTTTTTTTTTTTACTTGCATCTTATTTGTTGCAATCAGTGCATTTTTGTTTAATTTGCGCCATTCGCCGCCCCCTGACGACCGCAGCAGCTGGGAGAAAATTTCGGGAGCTTTTCGATAACGACGACAAGTCAACTAAATGATGTCTCGCTGAAACACTAAGGTAAAATTATTTTTTAAAAGCATGGGCATCGCTTTAGCCCCCTACATTTCTATTCAGTGCCTCGAAATGTTTAGCGATTTCCTCATGAACTGTACACTACTAAATTATCACCTCAGTCCC
>CAIGQZ010020450.1:23996-37882 GCA_903798205.1 Danio tinwini
ATTAGTTTTTTCTTTCAATAGTTACAGGTAACTTATGTAAAAACAAATATATATATATAGTTTTGTCGTTTTTTTGCCTACTTTTAAAATTTGTGTTGGGTGGGTAATAGTACACCACTTTTTTTTTTAGGACTACACCACTGGTTGCAATAGAGTAAGGTTAAAGTTTAATAGCAAGTTTAGTTATATGCTTGGGGTTGGTTCAGGGGTATGTGTTTGCATTACGTTGTATTTAAAAATAGTTCATGTAGTTTTGTTATTTTAAATGCATTTTTATATGAACATTTGTGTTTTTCTCTGTTTTACTGGCTCTTGATTCATTTTCAGAGGGGGCCACAGTGTTCTCTATTTTAGCTGGAAAGATGTATGACATTCACAAGAAATTTGTTTTTGATCTGAAAACTCGAATTGAGGATCTGAAGGAGGCTCAAAGACTGGAGGACAGTGACGTTGTTTTGATTTTCTGTCCTATTGTTTCTCGAGCTGGAACTGACATTGATGCTGCCCTGGCAAAAATTCAGTACAATACAGGTTGTTTAATTATCACCCTATTTCATTTTAAATGTTTAATTTTCAGGGTACTCTCAACTTAAAGTGTTTTAAATTTGTATTATTGTCCTTAAACAGCCTCTAAGCTGACTGTTCTAGTGGTGCTTCATCACACGTTTAACCCAGAGAAAACTGTATTAGACAGCAGCAAATGTGTCAACATAGAGAACCTACTCACAGTGGACTGTCTGTTCTATGAGGATACAGGATTACTGGACTGTCAGAGGAATTCAGATGCATATGATAAATCTGTCAACTGGTTAATAGCGCAGGTATTTAACAAAATGCTATTTATTGAACATATTACTGTTTACTAATAAGCTCATGTTGCATTTTTTTTTCAGGGACACAAAATAGGTGTCAACATTTCTCCATGTCAATGTAGGTCAAAGTATATTCAATCTCATGTTTGTTTACTTTTTTATTGTATTGTGAAAATTATTATTATCATTTAGTTATTTTCTCTGTGTATGGTAATACATGGTAAGAAACACTGTCTTTTATTTAAAGCAGATGGAATTACAAAGTTTATGCAAAGATTGTTTACTACTATGGTAAGAAACTCACTTCTGCTTTATACTAAAATCAATGTGTCTAAAAAAACTTTAGTTGAAACATTCAGTATATACAGTAGCTTTCTGATGTCCTATGTTTTAAAAATATGATGTAATTTAATCACATTAATTGAAAAAATAGAGTGAGCTAATTGAAGGCTAGCATTTAGCTGTTGATTCACCCACTGTGGCACTGGAACAAAACGTTTCCATTTCCTCCTTCAGGAAACAAGGGTTACAACAGTAACTGAGACGTTCCCCTTCAGATTGGCAACTGAAGAGTTATGTTAGAACAATGTTAAGGGGCAAAGTATATTATCCAGCCGGATAATTCTCATACGAAAATACAACTTTTAGCCCTTTTGGACCTTAAATGCAAACGCAAGAATTGAAAAGCTAAAATTTGGCTATAAACGGACGTTTTTTTTTATTTTTTTATTGCAAAACAGCCCATACAGTCACATATGCTATACATTTTATGGAGGAGTGTAAATACTGCAGTTATGACAGAGTTAAATGTGTTCAGATGAAGAAATAAACAAAGAAAATTCTTTGATCATGTTAAAATGACAGTTAACATGTACTGTATATATTTTTTACACATTTATTTACACGTTTGCATTACTGAGAGCAGGAAAGAGACAGGCTGCACTGGTAAGCAGTATTTTCATAATATCGTTTAATTGAAATAAAGGATCAACAAACTAATCTGTCATGACGGTCTTTACAAGTGAAGGCATTATCTATCTACACACAATATGAATTCCCAATTAGAAAAATACTACAAACTATAAAATACTATTCATGAAAATAAATAACATTTATTTATTAAAATTAAATAAGAGACAAATCCAAATGTATCTGGCTGCAAAATCGGGAGCTGCACTTTCAGGGTCGCATTCAAGACCGCATTTCTAGGACCCTAGTTTTTTATGACAGCGCCTCCTACCAAGTCGGAGAACCGCAGTCCCAGGGACACATTTCCAGGACTTTTTGTTGTTTTTTTCCAGTTCTATTACACTCAAATACTATTTTTTTTATTGCAATTATACTGGGTGCTAGGAATGTTAAGAAATTGTTGAGTCTAAGTAGCATAATATAATAAATCAGCTAAAACTGAACTGCTTTCTGTGTCTGAAAATGATTAAGTTATTAAGAATAGGAATAAGCTATTGTTTATCAAGGAAAGTGTTTGCAACTTTTTTTCCTTCTAATTCAGTTTATTTGCATCTATAATGGATTTATTTTTACTTTGATGCTGCTATGAATTTTAGACTATATATTATCTATTATAAATGTTCCAGAGTAAAATACTTTTTTTATCTTCTCATATTACCTGGTAAATATGTCATCTATAAATGCAAGGAGTTTCATAATTTATCATTTACTGATCCATTAAAGGTTTGTTCAGTGTCTCTATTTGAATGACAGTGTCCTGCCGCCACCTGCTGGGTGGTGTTAATTTGATATCTGTGCTACCTTTTAATTATTAAATTACAAATAATTTCATAATTCAATAATATTGAATTAAAATGCAATAGTGTTATTTTTGCACTTACAAAGTAAATACGTAAATTTTACTTATCAACAACACTTCTGGCTCCATCTCTGCACTGCACAGATACTGTAGATCTTTAAACATTATTTTTAGAATGATTTTGTTTAATTAGTTTTCTATTTCGTTTGATAAATAGACCTAATAATATATTAATAGACTTAATGTAATATTAAAATACACTTATATATAAAATGTCAGAGAATTGAACAGAATGTGAATAATATGACTGTGTTTGTGAATCAGCTGTCCACTGTAAACAACCACAGTAAAACTCCCACAGTTGTTTATTCTTCAGGAAACAAAAAAGTAATTAAAATTAATATGCAATAAAAAATTTGTAAAAATCTTTATTTCACAAATGCTGACAAGTACACACCAACTTCATCTGCAGTGTAGACAGCAACAGCAATAGACATTTAAAGTCCCTTTTCCTTGGTACTTTAGCAGAAATCTGGCTGATCTGTAAGTTTTTTTTAGATGTCAGATGTCTCACCTTGAATGCAGACAACAGAAAACAGCAGTAGTCTCAGTCTAACCGTATCTGAGTAAATATACAGCTGACTGGGTAAGTTCTCTATGAATAGTTCTGTTTAAGCGGAAGTCAAGATACACTGCTGGAGTCAAACCGGACCCCAGGTGACATCATCTGCAAAGGGTCTATGCCTCCTAAGAGAGAAAGAGAAGTGAATAAAATAAGGAACACGTTCTCTCTAATTATACATTTTATATTTAAAAGGTCTTAGCTACCACTGAGTGCACACACATATGATGCAAAGTAATATCATTCTTTATTCCAAATAATGTTCATTCTTAAAAAACAAGTTTAAGTTAATTTCATATACATAATAATAAATAAATCAGGCCTAAGCCTAGACTTTAACAATTTGTTTATTTGTTTTTGTCATACTTCTGCCTACTATGAGCTGTGTCCTTTAAAAGCACTTTGTATAGAGTACAGTACACAGTAAATTACACAATCTGCACGTGGTATTTTATCAGTCAGTTATCATGATGGCCTCTCTGTTATGTCTGATTATTAAAATGCCTCATGTCTCAAGCAACATTATAAAACCATGTCAAAATGAAGAGATATACTCAGTCATAACATGTATAGTGGAGTAACGTTAAACAGGTTGACTGTGAGTAAATTGGTTGAAATATTACGATTATTTTAACTGAATAAAAAAAAAGATTAGTAGTTAACAAGCTTTCAGAACGAACATGCTGCAGTTATGCTACATGCTATCAATAAGTCAATACAGGCTTATCATGCAGCGTTTATTTCTACCAATTCATTTTACAGCATAAAGGCTAATATATGATGGCTATGCATTCGAGAAAGACTATTTAGCAAATCACCATCATGTTGCCAATGTATTGTAAATAAAAGTTGATTCACATTTGGTACTCACACTCTGATTGTCATCCATTTCGTTGGTCCTCTAATTCGTTAGGTGGCGCTGTCAGTAAAAACTAGGGTCTTAGAAATGCGGTCTTAGGAATGCGGTCCTGAAAGTGCAGCCTCCAATTTTGCAGGCAGATACTACTCAATGCAAGCAAGCTGCGTTACAGACCAGTTCAGCTTGATGATGTATAATGTCTTTGACACCGCCTGTAGTCCCATTTAGCAACTTGATAACAACCGTCTTTTTAAAGAAGCGTAACGGATTTAAGAAATCAAGAGTGTGCTGTATCTGATGTGTTTTATGTCGTAGAGAAAGACATGAAAGTATCTTATGTTTGTGTTAACCACGGGCCTTAATTCCCATTGAAAAAAACAATTGACTTTGTGACGAGGGAACCGGAACTGCTAAAATGCTAACTCGCTTCCGGGTTTTTGCATACAAATTGACGTCATAGTTCCTCCACTCTATTTCAAACTACAGCTGATCAAATCATTATTAAACAGGTAAATGACTTTCTAAGTAGATCTCTCTCTTTTGTATGTTGTAGTGCTGTATTTATACCATAGCAATATTGTGATCTCCTGATTGCAACAGAGAAATACTGGGAAATCTTTGTAGACTGATGGCATTTCATGCCGTTCAGCCTTATAATTTTAACATTTGAGCAACATGAACTGTTTTGTCATCACTTTGACATTATGGCCTGCGGCCTCGTGCCAACACATGACTGCCACCAGTGCCAATATACAGCCACATTGCACTGCTACGAGTGTGATATTGCGTTTATACAACAGTTTGATGGCATAATCGTGTGTATAAAAATGAAAATCAAACACAGAGAGTCTAAAAACCCTTTTGTAAGAGAAACTACTGTTCTCCGCCATTCATTCACATCTGCAGCTGACGTCAGAACAGCGGAAACCATTGCTACTTCACTAAGGTCACTTGAGCGCTAGTATTTGAATGATTCTAGCATGCTGTCTAAAGTGATGATAAAACAGGTGATTTTGCACATATTTTAAGATGACACCCTGACAGACAGAGGAATACTGAAACTCTGGAAGTCAGGAGCTCAGTAGCAGTTGTGATCTCTTCAGAAAGATCTCAGTGGCAGCTATGATCTCTTCAGAGATGTGAAGGCTCTGAAGTGAAAAGGTTTGGCTTGCTCTGTGAACATCTGCACTTGCCAATTCATAGGCATTCATTGGCCATTTTTCTTACTCGTCAGCATGATTCGTTATCTGGCGATTCCCTATATTGTCATTATGACATACTGTAACAAACCCAATCTGAAGGGTTCCCAATCTGAAGGGTAACAAAGATGAAGTACAAGGTTACAGTGTGTGTGCCAATAATATTTGAAATTATATTAGGTCTAGCGAGGATCTGCATTAGTTATCAGAGTAAAGGCAACGTTTGGGTTTGACTGTAGTGTTCTTTGAATTAAAAAATCATTAGCAATCTCACATTTAATAATATCATCACAATCTCACTTAAAATTGCATCTTATGACAAAATGATTTATTCTTCAGATGAAGCAAGAAGAAACTCCGGAGAAAATAGACAGTAAGTTAAAATGATGTTCTGTCTTATACCACGTCATATCTTACAACTAAAATGATTAATATTTTTAAAATGTATTTTACTTGATACTGTATATGAAACCTTAAAATGAAGCCATATTCTGTTGTAGTTGGTAATTTAGATGTTACTACATGATGCAGATTTACTCTTGTGTTGTGTATTATGTTTGATCTGGTTTGATAATTGAGGTCTTTTGTTTAGATAAACGGCAGATGACATCTACTTCCTCCAGTGCAGTAAAGCTTTTCATGAATGTGACTGGAGACGCGCAAGAGCATCACAATGACTTTATAAAAGCTCTGCAGGAACAGATGAATCTGAGTATGGTGTCTACAGTTGAGGACAGTGATGTGATTCTGCTCTTCTGTTCTGATATCGTTGGTCATAAAAAAACAGGTATTTTGGTTTGCTATCTTATGACAATTTTTGTATAACATTTCAATTTATTTTAAAAGGACAAGAATGAGAAAATAAAAATAAAAAAAGAATTATTTTATTTAAATAAAAATAGCTTTTGGCATTGATGAGGATTGGGGAGATGTTTGCTTACAGCATTTGCCATACACCCATAGCATTTCAGACAAAATTTTATGATAATGCTTGCGAAATACAGTCCAAATGTTTTTAGAGAAACAGACCTGAACACTATAGGCTGGGGTTTCTAGGCTGTGGCACAGTTTTTACCCTTGTTTTTGATGTTTTTTCTTAATATTATTGTTATTTTTACAAAAAAGTCACAAGGACAGATTTTACAACATAATATAAATGCATACGCATATACAAGATTGTAATAATAATTTTTTTTCTGCTGAGATTATGCACTGTTGAAGTTTATTTAATTCATTTTTGTGTTTCTTTTTGATTGCCATCAAATTGATAGATTAAAAATTCAAAAGAAGCTGCTTGATTCAGTTATCCCTGCCTTCTTTAAAAAAACATAAAATAACAGATTGATCAGAATCAGGAGAATATTGAATGCCACTATTAAATAATACATTTTATCTTATAGTGTATCACGCACCTTGTTTATGTATAATGTAGGTTCATCATTCAGGAATGCTGTTGTTGTTGTTGTTGTTGTCTTTATGGCCACAGGATATAATGCCAATTCATAAATAATGAATTTCATGCAATACCACCACTGATCAGCTTGACATTAGTGATATAAATGATCTGCTGTTTTCTGAATGAAGCATCTTCATCTTCACTGCTATGAATACTCAACTGTCTATTTTTCTCTCTCTTCATCTCAGGAAAGCCTGTTGTTCTGATTTTACTCGATTGCACAGTGGGTCCAAAATCTGATTTTAGTAAAAGGTTTTTACCAGTGTACTGTTTTGTCCCTGAGGGTAAAGGACTGCTTGACTGCCAAATGAATAGAGATACAATTTCTGAAGTCTCAATATTTCTGAAAGGTCAGGTCAGCTATTATTATCATCAAAGACATTGTAATGTAATGAATGTGCATCAAAGTAAAAATATGTTTTGTGTTTTGTATAGCTCGGGTTTGATCGTTCAGGACATGAGTAGATTTACGCCGAGGAACAACACACCCCTGCTCTGTCCACTATTAAGAAAGATCATGTGATTATGATAGCAACATACATACAGATGATGATTACCTTTAGCTCTTGTGTATCAGTTATTTACCATATATATCCTTATATATTATATATGCTATAGGTGTTTCAGCAGATGTTTGCAAAAATCAAACCATATGTCTGGTTATTATCTATTTCAGTTCATTTCAGCCACAGCTCCTGTGAACTAAAACAGTAATAGTTTATAAATCTCACAGTCTTAGAGGTCTTTGTTTTGCTGACTTTTGGCTTGTGTGCCAAAACTACCCACTCCTACTCACTACTAATGAACGCAAATACATTAGTTAAAAATTAATGACTTGACAATGAGTGTACAAAAGCAGTAAACCTGATCTTGCTGCATGGCAAACATTTTGTATAGCTATCAAAATAATGTTCAGTTCAATGCCTTATGTTTCTACAGAGAAAAATACAACTGCTCTCTTTGTGTGTTTTATGAGATTTTCAGTTAATTGTTTCTGTGAGGCTGTCCATTGTCATTTATAATTTATGTTAAATGCAATTTTAATGCAATTTTAGAATTATGTAACTCTCAATCACTAGATCTTCCCTCTAAAACATGTGCATGTAATAAACTGATTACAAATCTGAGTAAAATCGGTGGTGTAATAGCAAAGGTTGTTTGTCTTGTGACTTAGATCTAAATGTTTCTGAGTAGTTATGTGACATTGTGCTCTAAGGCTTTGAAGCATGTATCAAAAGGTGCATTAGACTTTCCAGTAGCCTAAATAACATGAGGCTTACACAAAAGCAATTTTCAATAATTATTTTTTTCTTTAGCGTAAAACCCAAAAACGAAAAATATTTTGGATAGATTTGGTGAATTAACAAATTCACATTAAACTAAAATGATTGAACAAAAGGACATTCCCAAAAAAAGTGAGCAACAAGAAATTTATCAGAAAGAGCACGATATATGTGTCACTTTAAAATTTTTGCAAAAACTGCTTGACAGGATAAAATATGTGAATTATTTTATGATTTTTGTTTTTGCTCTATTTGTTAAGAACATTTTTTGAGGGATGACGTGATCAATGATTAATTAAAAGTTCTGTGAGAAAAGCCTGAGAATTATTATCTAAATAGGTTATTTGACTGATAAAGGGTCTGAATGAAACAGGTTCAAAATAAACCATACGCACACAATCTTTTTTTATAAAGTTTGTTCTGCACTCTAAAAACAAGATATTCTGTCTAAAAATCTGATTAGACAGAAAATTCTGATTAGAGTTTGTAAGAGATTTTTGTTGAGTTTGTAAAGATTTAATAATAAATCTTTCGTTTAATAATAAAGTTCATTTATCTTAGGTATATTGATATCAGTGCACATTTTAATGGTAGAAAGGAAGGGGTGATTTATTACATTTAATAACCACACTGAACTGAGCTAAACTGAACTGAACTTAAACACTGAAAACTGAACTGACACTGTTTCAATTCACTATAAACTTCCATGTGAAGCTGCTTTGACACAATCTACATTGTATAAGCGCTATACAAATAAAGATGAATTGAATTTTCACTGAATTATATTCAGAAACTATTGACAGATTGGCATTGTCATAAAACAAAGATAAGATGTATGCTGTCTCTCTGTTATATGGCCTATTAGGTTAAGTTTGGGTTATGGCTTTCATTTGTGTTCAGATATATATGACAGTTTAAAGTGAACAACAAAACACTAGTATGGGCTGTTGTAATATTAAAGTGGCTGCAGTTTTTGTGTTACTGCAGGAGTAATGAGTTCCTATTGCTATTTAATAACAACATTTTATAATTAATATTATAATTAGTACTGAGGTAAAGATGCTAAATTGCATACATTTAGAGGTTGCATCCATTAAACATTATTGAATAAAATATACAACCTAGACCTCAGCCATGTCAACCTTCTTGTTCAAGTTCTTGAAGGGCAACCACAGCTCTGTAGATTTTCACACCTACCTTCATTAAATGCACTTTATTATAATTTAAATTTCTGTGGTCCTGAATTGTTGACAGCCCTTCTCTAAAGGAAACTGGTATTTTTGAGAAGTGCCAATAACGTTTGTACTGAACATTTTAAAAAGTGAACGGTCAAACATAACAGGTCTTCCAGAATGCTGTTTCTGTTGTCAGGATGAGATGAGTTGAGATTCTGTTTCAGGCTTCTAGTCTCCCTCAATGAAAAACTTGCACACATGCACAAAGAATGCTTATCTACTTCAAGGGTGTCTAGTTTAACCATTAACTGTCACCAGGACTCTTACGTTTACTACACATTTTAGAAACTAAATTCTAATGACAAACTATTTATCACTGAAAAGGTCTAAGAGTTTTAAATACATATTTTAATACACATTTTCTTTCGTAGGAAGAGAAATAGATAAAACACATTTACTGTCCCCCTACAAACTGTGGGACTATTTACGGTTACAATTTGAAACCATATTATTGTAGGTAAAGCTAAACATAAAGCAATCATGACAAACTACAGTATGTCATTTGAAAGCTTAAACTTTCTAGTTTCCATATCTAATGATTGTTGATTGTTGTAATTATAGATATTACAGTTATTTGTTAATTTGCTATATTGCTTATTTACTTTGCTATAGCAATAAACATTACAAAATAATAAATTATTTAATAATGTTATTTTAGAGACAAAATATGAATCAAATACCAGCAAACTTCCCATACTACTTTAGAATGTTATGTCTACTTTACAAATATTGTCAAAAGTTTGAAAAAATCAATGCAATCTCACAGCAATTCATAACTTTTTGATTTAGTGGCTAATTCATTTGAATTAGTAAAATCTAATTCGTACAATTTAGTACCCAATGACGGTTGGGTTTAGAGGCAGGGTACATTTTCGTACTACTCAGGCAAATTTGTACGAATTAGGCACTAAACTGACTTAAATATTTAAGTTTCCTTGTGAGATCAGGCTGGAAAAAATATAGCTCACATGGGGCGCCCTTGTATGGTCACCAATGGAATCTGGTGATCATGTCTGGTACTGCAGCCAAACAAAATCTTACTGAAAGCTCTTTTTTTTTTAAAATAACAACTACTAAACCAATTTGGAATGTAATTGGATGAGTTGAACATAATTTTCATGTCTATGTTTAAAATTGGGCCTACAGTTACAAGAATAGTTTCAGTACAGCACATCTCAAAGCATACAAAAAAACAAATTACAACAGAATGAACTTAATTTCTAACATGCAGTCATGTCAGTGTTGCAGCTTTCCTGTCACATGAGAGGTTCCAATGACCTTTTGACCTGGCATGAAGATACAGAGAAAAAAAGAACTTACAGCAAGGGCAATGTTATTCCATATATATGTAGGTCATCATACAATCTATGCACTTAAACACTGTTTCAAAACTTTATTAATAATAATATTTATGCAGATATGTATGGGAGCAACCAATAATCAGGATATCACTCATTCACAGTTGTGGCGGTTACTATGAACAAGTGCTGATAAGTTTTATACTAAACTTGATAGTGATTAAAAGCGTTCGACAACATAAATAAAACATAAGCAGATTTAACTTAGCTTAGATAACAAAGATGAAGTACAAGCTTACAGTGTGTGCTAATAAGCAACTACGAATCTACAGTAAAAACAAAGACTAAGTTTATGTTTGACTAGTGTTCTTCAAAATAAAAATAAAGATTCTTAAGCAATCTCACACTTAAGTTCAATAGTACAATATAAAATAGATTTCTTTACAGCAAAATGAAACAGGTTAAAGTAGGTAGGTTAACCGTAGGTTAAAATTATGTTCTATAATTACATTTGAACTACAGTTTTAATTATGGAATACGTTTTTTTTTTCCAAACAAAATCTCAAATATATCGCTTCATATCTCATGTGAAAATAAATTTTGTTTTATGAACATTTTTTAGGTTTGTAGTTAACCTTATGTATTCAGTTAATTCAGTCAAATAAATGTTATTTTAACTAATTAAAACTTAGACGTTACCACATGATGCAGTTTTACTCTTGTATTGTTTTAATAATTGAGGTTTTTTGTTTAGATGAACATCAGTTGACATCTACTTCCTCCTGTCCAGCACATTTTACATACACTCTAAAAAAGCTCTACAAGAAGATGAAGATGGTTTCTACAGTGGAGGACAATATGATTCTGTTCTGAGATCACTGATCACAAAAAATGTTCAATGCAGTCTCAAACTTTCTGAAAGATCAGGGTTTTTTATTAAGAGAAGTATTACCAATGACAAAAATTGTTTCAAAGATTGGCAGGGACAAAATTCCTGTCCAGCTGTCTGATATGCTTTCCAGTAACTCAAAAAACTTAAGTGTGCTGTATTTGGCTTTAATAATTGCATTTTCTGGGTAATTCATCATTCTGATTAAAATCTGATATTACTGTTAAATTATACTTCTTTTTTCAGTAAAAGCAATTTTATAAAAATGATATGAATGTTTCTGAGGACGTCAGGCTAACAATACACAACAATCTAAATTATTTAAAGGCAAATGCCATTTTTATTCAGTAACACAAATAATCAGTTAAAGAACAAGCAAAATATACATCAAGTGTCATTTTATGCCTTTTTACGGATGTTTACCATTCTGATAAAAATGTGGAATTACTGTTAAATTCTACATTTTATTTCTCTGTAAAATTATATTTGTTTTACAGAGTGGGGATTTGTGTGAATTCACTTTTCTTCTTTTTTTTCTGAAATAATACACAAAAGGCAATCATATAATTATTCCCTAAAACAAAGAATTTGTTGTTATTATTATTGCTATTAATATCACATTATATTACATTATGTTATTACTATTATAATAATACTATCATATTGATATGATAGAACAATAATAATCACAATAATGATGTAAAACTTTTATTTTTGACTCATTATTGTGAAGACACAAATCACAATACAGTATACAGTTGAAGTCAGAATTATTAGCCCCCCTTTTAATTTTTTTTCTTTTTTAAATATTTCCCAAATTATGTTTAACAGCGCAAGGAAATTTTCACAGTATGTCTGATAATATTTTTTCTTCTGGAGAAAGTCTTACTGGTTTTATTTAGACTACAATAAAAGCAGTTTTTAATTTTTAAACACCATTTTAAGGTCAAAATTATTAACCCCTTTAAGCTATATATTTTTTTCGATAGTCTACTGAACAAACCATCATTATACAATAACTTGCCTAATTACCCTAACCTGCCTAGTTAACCTAATTAACCTAGTTAAGCCTTTAAATGTCACTTTAAGCTGCATAGAAGTGGCTTGAAAAATATCTAGTCAAATATTATTTAATGTCATCATGGCAAAGATAAAATAAATCAGTTATAAGAAATGAGTTATTAAAACTATTATGTTTAGAAATGTGTTGAACAAAATCTCTCCGTTAAACAAATTGGGGAAAAAATAAACAGGGGGGCTAATAATTTAGGGGGGCTAATAATTCTGACTTCAACTGTATGAGACACAAATATTTATTAATAATACTCCTGTCTATACGGAGTGGTCAAAAACTCCAGACTCCTGTTACAAGGCAGCATCAGGATGTAAATGAAGAATATTCGAAAAAAAAAAAAACGGTAACTTCCTTTTTTATAGATATTATGTTTAATGTTGTGCGTTGAAGAGTACAAATGCAAAAAAAAAACATGATTTATGGAAATGACTAAAACTGGAGATTTTAGTAGTTTTCAGAAATCATTAAGGGCTAATTTTAGTGATCTATGCGCAACGTCTAAAGCTTATGGCGCAAAAGCATTAAGTGTGTGTGCAAATCCACTTTTGCTATTTTAAAGATGGGAAATTATGCTCTGCACCACAGCGCATGGTCTAACAGGGTTGTGCTTATTCTCTTAATGAGTTCTGGGTGTGTTTTGAGCATAACATGCATTAAACCAATCAGAGTCTCATCTCCCATTCCCTTTAAGAGTCAGTTGTGTCGCAACATGGCGCATTTGCTATTTACATTGCAGACTTTGTAAGTGGAAAAACTAAACACTTCAATGGTGAGTTAAACACTATCTGCTCGCGAGGATAAAGAAAGAGCCTCCTCCATTCGGCCTCTTCACTATGAGTCGACTTTTTTTTAGATGAATCAATAGTTTTAAAAACTGTCCACTCAGATTTAAGCTTTAGCTGGATATTTCACTTCATTTAGAGCTCTGTTACACACTACATGGAAGGTCAATTTCAAAAACCCATAATAGGGGCTCTTTAAACTATAATGATGAACAAATGTACAATTTTCCTTAAACTAAATTTGTTATTGATGTAAAATAATGCTTAAATGTAAAAAGGAACAATTTATTCTTATTGATTTAAATTAAATGTAACTTTTTAAGTCACTAACAATAACAGACGATTTTCAGATTTTCAACCAATTTGTGTTTTAGCTTAGGATGCTATCAAATTATTGTTTTTTAAAAAGTGAATAAAAAATGCACTGAAGTATCACAATAACAGAGTCGACATATAATCAGTCTACTATTGGTGTATTCTATTATGGCATGCCAGCCAGAGGAAGTGATATCACTAGGAGCAAGTCACATGTTTTCAAATCAGTGCTTTACAGATCATGCCTTTTTTTATAACCAATTTAACAGAGTTGACCAGAACAGAAATAGACA
>CAIGQZ010020451.1:0-12820 GCA_903798205.1 Danio tinwini
GGCATTTTTCACGAAAACATTCAAATATTTTTTAATGTGTTAAAATGGGATTTTTTCTATTAGACAATATCTTTTCTATTCTCCACTGTAAAAATTATTACATTATTATTATTATATAAGGGATTATTTTATTGTTTTATAATGATTGATAGGTAAATATTAATAGTAGTGCAAATTAATTTGACTTGTAAATATGACTCAATAATAACAACAAAAAATGTGTGTTAATGTGACACGTTTCTGTCTGATATTACATGTTTCATGCATACTGCCACTATAAATAAGTTATTTTTGAAGGATTTGACATGTGGCCCTTTACTTGGTTTGCAAAACTTGATGTGGCCCTCGGGTCTAAAAAGTTTGCCCACCACTGCCTTAGACTGTATTGATTTTCCACAAACTACATTTAATAGCAATCCAAGGGATGAACAGATTTATTAAGCTTTATGAGGTTTCTGTAAGTGTATTTAAAGTCTGTTTTTACCAATCTGTGGCTGTGGTTATCTGCTGGTTTTATGAATATTGATCAAATTGCATGTCTACAGTTAACTAGATTAATTTGATGAAAATAAAGAGGATCTGACAGTTTAGGCCATTTATAAACAGCTATGTTTGTAAATCACACAACGATCTGTCCAGAAAGATTGATTTATTTTTAATGTTTGTAAATAAGAGGTTACTATATGTATGGTTTCTCATATTAAAGTGTGAACACACACATAATGACAGAAACAAGTGCACTTGATTTTGAATTTCTCTTCCTCTCTGTTTCCTTCAGCAAGATAAATCTGCTCTCTACTGCATTCTGCTGGCTAGAGGAAAACTCTCATAGGCATCCATCAAGTGCAACAAATCTAATCTTTATTATGATGATGATCAGCAGTTAAACTCAAAAGCATCTCACATACTGAATATCTGAATAAGATAACAGAGCATAAAGCAGAAAAATAAAGCAGGTTGTAAGAAAAAGGATGTTTGGTTATTACAGCAGAGAATATAATGATAGTTCAGTATATATCTGATAAACCTGATGTGGCATATTACAGGAAAATATAAAACAATAAAAATGATTCAATGAAACAGGTTATGTCAAATTAGCAAACATTAAATGGGTCATCAATCTTTGCCAGTAAAATCAGTGATGTGACAACTCTTTTTCTCGCAAACCCCTTTTCTATAGTCTGAGCATAACAGATCATTCCAGTTGTTCAGGTTGTTCAGTTGTTTAGACGCTGTAGCCCTCAGTTCAATACAGTCCTCATTTCTTGCATTACCATCCAGCTCAACGTTCTGCCAAAACCTGAATAACATATATCAGATTGACATATCAGTGAAACTAGTGTAAAAACAACATCAGCAACTCAACAGCACAAACATGTTTAATGATGATATAATGAGTGATGATTTATTCTCAAATGAAGTTATTCACAGACCGCTCATTAAAAGGCTTCAGTGCTAAAGTTCTAGTACAGTGGTTCTTTACCTGGGGTGCGTTTCCCAAAACCATCGTTAGCCAACGAAGGTCGCAAGTATCGTCGTTACAAACATAGTTAGTTGATTTGCCGTTTCCCAAATCCATGGTTAGCCAATGAACATTCGCAAACTGCGTCGCAAACTTGAGCACTTGAAACCATAGATATATACACTAGATATCACATAGGGACCCTGAGCATGCGTCAATATCGCCGCCACATTGGTACAGTGCTCCTAGGACAAAGGTCATTCAACCGCACTAGTCAAGACAGTGTGCCAATGTGAAGATGCTGGACTTTAGCGCTGTGTACGAGTGTAGTAACAAGCAAACAAAGACAACAAAGCACAAAGTCATCACATTTCATAGGTAAGATTTAATTTTTTATGTTTTTGTATGTTATGAACTTTTGTGCTTAACAAGTAACGTTATTGATGATAATACAGTCTCTTACTGCAGTGACCATAAGGCAGAGTAGCACCAACTCGCACTAAATTCTAGGCTTATGCTAGTTTTGTTGAATAAAATAAGCAAACAATGTTATGAAATATGACAAGAAGACGTGGCGCTGCCGGAAACTTGTATTATTGTCAGCTAAGTGAATGAGTCGTTCATATGCTTGACAGAGGGCATGCATGAAGTTGAGGCTAACGCGATCGTCATAGCAGCGCTAGCCAATGAAATGAGTCAGCTGTCGCATACTGTCTGAGCTGATGCATAAAGCGATCTGATTGGCTGACGCTTCCATTGGCACTTGAAAAGTTGAGAAAGTCCCAACTTCTGCAGAGAGCAACGCCTTTGAAGCGGCGCAGACGGACCCACAATTCAGTTCGGCAACGATTGACGTCACCAATTCAAAGTGAATGGGAAGCGTTGACACTGACGCCCGGTGTGAATGGGTGAAAAAACTCCGGTATGTCGGGGAGGGCATGGTCAGACAGCCCACAACGGTAGATTGGGAGACCGGCGGCTGGAAAAGTAGGTCAAAGTAATTATTAACACGTGCTTTCTCTTAATGATTGGGTCGGAAAGACGCTTCAAAAGAGAGAGAGACGAGCGGAGAGAGATGTGCTCTACCTAAGAAATATTTCAAATAAAGTCTTTTGAGTTATCTGTACCTGACCCTGGCTTTTTTTTTCCAAACCCCAAACGAAGCTCGGGAAGAAAAATGCAGGGTCGGCATGGGCATTAAAAAGCATTGCATGTAACTCAGATTGCAACTGCACCAAGTTACTTGATCGAGTAAACACACAATGGGCCCTATCATACACCCGGCGCAATAAGGCTCAAGACCTGTTTTCCCCAGACATGTTGCTAATTTCAGATCAACCTTAATTGTCCCGTTTTCCGCCACGTTGTTTAAATAGCAAATCCATTTGCGCCACTTTGTGGACTCATGTCTGTGCTGGTCTAGAAAAGAGGTTAAGGCGCATTGTTGGTGCGTTGCTATTTTGTGTATCTAAAATAGACTGTTCAATAGACCAGCTGAAGCAGGTCTAAAGTCCAGAGCAGAGTGCGTTAGTTGTGCGCCTCACTTAAACGTTGCTTAAAACACGCAGGATGTAGAGCAAAACACAAATATCTTTACAAATGAAAATGAATTAAAATATTAAAATATTTAAGTAATTATTATTTTCTACATAAATATAAAAAACACTGCCTTCATGCCTTCTTCATCTCAGGGGCTTTTTTCAGTTTATTCATGACAATTTGCTTTTGTATAATGTTATTATTATTATCAGTATTATTTATTATATGCATATTTATTTTTGTTTTATTAAAAACAAGTATTAGATTTGCCCACCTGTCAGATTTTGGACCATACGGGGCATAGCACGTGTATTTGGATAGAGCTCAGTTTTCTGACCACACTTCGTTATTATTGTTCATTTATTCGTTTGCTGGAAATTAGAACTGAATTTAGAAATAGTTTTGAAACAAATATTGGCGCTTAACAAACAAAATAAATTATTCAGGCTAATGTCTGTGCGTACAACACGTTTACTTATCCACAAAAGAGAGAAAGTGAAAGTAAAGGCCGATTGGAGGAGGCTCATTCTTCATCCTCTCGCTGCAGATGGTCTGTTTATTGCTAGTGAAGCGTTCAGTTTTTCCACTTACAAAATCCACCAAGTTAATAGCAAATACGCCATGGCGTGACGCAACTGACTCTTAAAGGGAATGGGAGATGAGACTCTGATTGGTTTATGCTCAAAACACACCCAGATCTCATTAAGAGAATAAACACAACCCTGTTAGACCATGTGTCGCGGCACAGAGCGGAATTTTCCTGTCCTTAAAATAGCAAAAGTGGATTCTGACACGCCCTTAATGCTTTTGCGCCCTGCGCTTCAGACTTTGTGCCTAGATTGGTAAAATAGAGCCCAATGACTAGAATAGCAAAAACATGCAGGGTTTCTGACTTACCCTTGAGTCAGTGTTGAATTATCCACCCATTTCATGATGCCCTCAGTCTCAATGTCAGACAAACCAATCCACACTCTCTCCTTCGCAAATAAAGATATGAACCTCTGTGTGTGAATAAAAGCAGAATAAGTGTGATTTCTCTCATTCAATGACAAACAGTCAATAAACAAACTCACCTGCTTTAATTCACTCTTAATAATGACCAGATCAGCTCCACGATCCCTGCAGTACTGCCTGCTCTCAGTCCAGCTCATCGTCTTATTGGGCATGAAAAACACACCTAAACAACACACATTTTCATAAAGTTTTATAAATTGTTTACAAAGTATAAAGAAACTACCACAATCAGATTAGCACTGACCTGGTTTAGAATAAGCCTCCTTCAGTTCAGCAGTCAAGCTGTTGATGGTGTTCTTTAACAGGTCTCTCTCTGCTGTGTTGCTGATGTGCTGCAGTTTGATGAAGAGCAGCAGAAGAGCGCAAATGAGCCCCACCAACACCAACAACACACATCTGCGTCTTCCTGACAAACACAGACAGATATATCAATGAAAAAAAAAACTTGTTTTTAAATCAACCTGTTTTTGATACACACGGTAGATTATTATAATTGAATGACACAAACATCGCTATATGGTTGCAATGTTGATATACAGTAAAGATCCAAACAAAAACATGCAGAGAAAAGCACCTTAGTTCCTAGTAGTGGTGGAAAGAGTACTGAAAAATCTGACTCAACCAAAAGTACCATTACTTGCCTAAAAATGTAGTGCAAGTAGAGTAAAAGTATCTGTTGTAAATATTACTCAATGTATGAGTAAAAGGTAGACCTTTCAAAAGTATTTAAGAGTAGTGAGTATTACACTGTCAAAAGCTGATGCATTCACATGCAACTTGTGGATGTGTGTAAACGTAACATTCTGTAGTGCATTTAGTTATTGACCAGCAGTAACACAATGTCATAAAACGCTAATATTAGGTAAGATTTAAGTTGTGATGTCAGATGACCAAAATTCAAGTCTAGCCAAGTACAATGTTATTTTGATGTTCAATAATGACGTCAAATGATGTTAACATTTGGTTGATTTTACGTTGTGAAAGTGACCAAAATCCAACGCTGAGCCAACATCTTAAACCAACATCATATTGACGTCAAATACTGACATTTATTTGCCACGTATGGCAAGCAAAATCCAACATCTGATAGATGTCATAGTGATAGCATCCACACAACGTCAAGCTGTAACATCATTAGACGTTAGACGTTTTTAGGTTGGATGTTAGACATTGACGTCGACCTGATGTGTCAACCTGATTTTCATTTCCAAACAAAATGTAACGTCCCCACGATGTTGGGGTACAATGTCAATCTCACGTCACGTTAACATTTTGTGCCTGCTGGGTGTTTAAGGCCATTTTAGTCATCATACAGTAAACATCCGTCATCTTCTCATCAGTGACCTGCATCTAAACAGTCTCTGGGTCAATGTGTGTAAAGATTTTGGACATCTTCTTGGACACTTTTAATGCTTCCAAACAGTTTGCTGCAATTATAAATTGTCTGTGTCTTGAGTTAGTTCATTATGATGCGATTTATCTTCTATGTGTGATTTGATTAAACAGGAATCACAGGACAGATTTTTCTAATCCCCATTGACAAGAAAAATAAAGTAGTGACTGCAGGTTGAAGGAAAGTAATGGTGTAAAAGTACAGATACTGCACTAAAAATGTACTCAAGGGAAAGTAAAAGTACACAAATCCAAAACTACTTAGTAAATTACAATTTCTGAGAAAAACTACCCAGTTACAGTCATTTGAGTATTTGTTATTTTACACCACTGGTTCCTAGAAAAATATTTAAAACTATTTCTGACATTTCTCGTTTTCTCATCTGCGACACCGTTTCTGCTTTAGAGTTCATTTCTACTTACTGCGTTTTTGATATTTTCCTTTATCCTGGTTGTGGTTCTGTGCTTGAGGTCCAGTTGAGTCCTCAGCATTTTCATAAATGTCCTCTGAATCCATAGTTTTCTTGTATGTTGTACAGTGCGTCTTTACAAATGAATGACAGGTGTTCTTCTAAATGTGAACCAACTCTAAACAGGAAGTTTAATTTTACACTAATCTATTTTCAACAGGAAAACCCTCTGCAGATGGGCATGGTTTGTGTTTTTATACAGCCCATTCAATTTATTATCAGCTTCAAAAGCCAATAAGAGGACTGTGTGACACTCAAATGAGCTCAAACATGCTTAAACTGTTACGTTTGTGGGTCTTTCTGTTTTTCTTGCATGTGTGTGTGTGTGGCTGTGTGTGTGTGTGGCTGTCTGTGTGTGGGAAGTGGGTGTGTCTTGTTTAGGTTCTTCACTGCGAGGTGTGTGTGTGTGTGTGTGTTTACATTCATCAGCTGGGTGGTCACGTGTTTTGTCACTACTTTCTATGCACAGGTGTTTGTCATTAGTCAACAGCTGATGCGCGTTCCGCGCGCTATACATGTTCAGTGTTTGTAGTTAGCATTATCGGTTCGCTGTTTGTTCACTTCTGTGTCTGCTTGTTAGACTCTCTCTCGCTCGCTTGGGTGGAGGTAGTGGTCGGCAAATCGAGGCTTCGTGAAACACTGAAACGGTCGAAGCAAATGTGTCGAAGCTTCGAAACGTTTCGAAACCCCACTCTACGGTGACACCTAGTGGTCATTTTATGTATTGCACTGGAACAGCGTCAGCAAAGAACAGTTGAGCAAATTGAGGTATTAAACTGCATTTTGTAAATTGAACCTACCAGTGGTTTAGTGGAGCGGTAAGGGTTCCTGACTACCATGTGGACATACTGGGTTCGAATCCAGGCTGGGACAGCTCTCTTGAAATGCTTTAATATCAGTTTGAATTGCTCTGTTCTTGTATCGTTTTGTTTCAACATTGGTCTGACATCCGAATATACACTTTGTGAATAAATATGTCTTGTTTTGGTCATAAAACAGGGTTGTTGCTAGATCAGACATGGTTGTGGCCAGAAAATAACAAGTATTATTTATATTATTCATTAAATTTCCCATTTATTGTATTTTATTTATGTCTACCCAAAACCTAAACCCAACAATCAGAGTACTGTAAAAAATGAATTATTGTTCTACAGTGTTACAAAAATGATGCTGTATTGATGGCGTATCAGCAGCTGTATCCTATTTAGACTACACCATAAAACAGTAACATGATTAAAATACATAAAATCGTGATTTCGGAGTATTTGTAGAAGTCGGGATTCGAACCCAAAAGTAATTTGAAGCTCAGTTACAACATGCACACGCAGAGTTCACTAGGCCATAACAGACAGAAAAATTGTCAGACCCTGTCAGTCAAATGCACATTCGCCAGGTCTCGAAACGCTTCTGAACTGATCGATGCTTTGAATCGCTTTAGTCACATGACCAAGTGTTTCGAAACACTTTAGTCACGTGACCTGGGTGTTTCAGACCATGCTTCGGTGCAGTGTTTCGAAACACTTGCGCTTCAGGATCTCGACACTGTGTCGAAACGTCTGTTTCACGTTAGCCATTCCTAGGTGGAGGCTTTCCATCATAACCTGTTTCTGTTGGACCTTTTGCAAGTCTCCGTCTCTTTGATGTTGTTACTACTGCCTGCTCTGATGACAACATTATATGTGAGAGACTTCATCCCTATCCCCTACTCTGATGAACTTTACCGCTGGTAAGCGTGTCGAGTTGCTACCTAGCGCTAACCTTCCCCTTCCCTTGATATCTGGTGAGAGACTACTATCTGGCGCTATTTCTCGAATTAACTATAATCGCTGTGGAGCGTGTTGCAATCTTGGTGTGAGCATCCTTGCTCAACATTATATCTGGTGAGATATACCAGTTGTGACTTTTATAATAAATCATCTTGTTTCACTTGCATTTGGGTCTCCTGTGTTTATCATTGTGACATAAACAGGCCGAACTGAGCCTTTACATTGATGAAGCAGGAAAACAGCAGTAGTGTAGTCTGACTGAGGAAGTGGACATAATGAGATGCTAGCAACAACATTTTTAGTTTTTCAATTTGAACTATAATTTAAGTCAATAAATCTGAATTGAAATGCTGCATTCATGTCTGAATAAAATACATGTTTCCACATTGATCATTCAGAGGATTAAAGTTTGAAGGAGCTTGAACTCGAGCAGTGTTCATTTTCTGATGCAGCTCTAAATACAAGTCCTCTAAATACATTTTTTTTGTCACCTAAGCAGTGCTAAATTAAAGCAGGAAGTGACTATTTGACACAAGCCTTCAGGCTTAATATAATCTTCTGGTTTTAACAGTCCTCAGACTGCTGTTTTTAACTGCACCGCCAAATGATATCATCATTTACAAGGAAACGGTCATTAGAAACACAAGCCTGATACACTGCTGTTTGTACAAGACCTTTTCTTATTATCGTTTTTTGAGAATGACCTTCCATGTAGTGTGTAACACAGGTCTAAGTGAAGTGAAATGTCCAGCTATGGCTTAAAGGATCACGAAACACCAAAACACATTTTTTGAGCTGTTGACAGTCATATATGTGTCCCACGCTGGTATAAACACTATCAAGACACATATATTGCACTAAAACGAGCAAATTCGTTCTTCCGGTTTGAAACTAATTTTTGAAGCTGCGTCACGGCCATGAGATACTTGCGTGTAAATCCAGCGTGGAGAGTGGCTGTCTGTACCTGCGAGTACATCGTGACGTCTCTGAGTGTGCGGCATTAATTCATGAGAAAGACTTTGTTTAAACCAATCAGCGCGCTCTATTGTGTATGTGGCGCAACTTTATTAATATGCATGATAGCTTCGGAGACATGTTACAGTGTTCAGACGACAGAGCGACGCCACGCTGTGTTGCCAAAACAAGTGAAAAAACAAGAATTTAGAGACATGGGTCGTCAGTGTTGCATTTATTAGTGTGCTGTGTTTATTAATGTGCTGCAACGAAGGTTTTGTTTGCATTTTCCCGATGTGAGAGCGAAGCTGGACTTGTGGACAGAAGCTGGACAGAATGCGTTTGTAAGGAACATTTTTACCCGAGAGCTTTTCACATCTGGAAATGATGAAATCCGGATTTGCTGCTTGTCTCCTTTTAAAAAAAGACACGGCTCCAGAGTGATTTGGTAAGTGTGTGATCAGTTCTTTGTTCATTCAGATAGCAAAGTTACTTCGTATGGTCAGCAGTGCTCTTTCAGTTTTTAAAGACATACCATAGTCAAAATGATTTAGTTAGTAAGTTTACAGTATGTTAATATCACTGCAATATTATAGTACAATATTATAGACTGAAAGATCCGCTGTAAATGCTGCTCTCCAATTGTAAACATGTAAACACCACAATCAAACTATTAGCGTCGTGTAGAATTTTCGCCTCATTTTGTGACAGGATAGTCTAGACACACACACGGCTTTCTGACGCTACCTACCAAGTCATCTAAGTTACTGAGAAATGCAGAGGATTTTTTTCTCACATTCGCCGTGCGGTATCAAACATTGCATTAAAACTCTTCCAGCAGTTCCTTGCTTTCAATATCTGGTTTGTCACGGGCGACATGCAGGAAATGTTCCTTAATAAAAAGTGAAAGTGCCAAACTGCAGTTAAAGTCTGCAAATTAATAATTTGGCAAGTAATTTGATTACTGATGTCCATGTAAACACAGTCACTGTCTTTCTCCCCTGCGTCTGCTTGCCCAAATGGAAACTCCCATATTTGCAAATCCTTCCCTCTTTCCCTCCCCCGACACTCCCACCTAAACAGATCTGGACACGCCCACTTTCCTGACTTTTTCCAAACTAGAGGTGTGAAAACACCCTGCTGAGACAGGGGGGTTTCATGGCCCTTTAAATCTGAAAGTGCCCAGTGTTTAAAATTATTGATTCATCTATAAAAGAGTCGACTCATAGTGCTTCAAATGAATCGTCTTGATAACGAGTCTTTAGCCGTTTCGGCGTGATGTCGGTACGAAACTTAAGCCCCGCCCAATTGTTGCACGTGCAAACCAGGGAAAATTGAAACCTGCGGACCCGCCCACAAACACAGTAGCAGATCGGGGTTGAATCAAGTCATGAAGACGCTGTGCTCAGCTGGATATTATTGGAAGTGTGAGGGTAAAATTATTATTTTCTCTACAGAAAGATGAAATTGTAAAGAGTCAGTGGTTGAGGTTTATAAGCATTATCAACCCAGCCTTGTGCTGTGTTCCCTAGAGTCTACACGCTTGCAACGGGGCATTCGTTGGCCGTTTGTTAAAGGAAGGATCAGAAAAGACTATTGATGTATGGGACTTTGTCAGAGCTTGACAGGAACTTTACAGTACACAGTTCATGGATCAGTTTCTTCCCCCATTTCACAAGTGTAAGTAAGTGTGAATAAAATGGCTGCCTCCTTGTTTTCTCTAGCTCGCAAATGATGTATTTAATTGTGTTTTGTTACTTGTAACCGCTTGTAGTGTATCTGGTTAACTCTTTATATTCTCATATCGCATCTAATGCCACATTGAAAACGCGACGCATGCGGCTTTGTTCGCTGATTTACATGCGTTTGTGAGCTCGCGTTACACTGCCATTTGTCATTGCTATGGCCACCATCACCTGTTCCTACACACGTGCAGCGGTCAAGGTTCAGAATAGTTCAGCTTTTGCCGATGTGTGGATTAATACTGATTGTGTGTCATGGTTAAGAATAGAGAAATATGCTGGTGTTTAACTGCACACACATACCTGCCAACATCTGTCCCTGAAAATCCAGGAGACTGGGGGGGTTCGGTTCAGGGGTGAGATGGAGATGTCTGAATAACACTGTTGAGAACCGGGTACTGTGTGCTGTGGTGTTAGTAACTACTATAAAGAGTGTTTCAGTGCAATCGGATCCTATACCAATGTTAGGAGGGGTGTTGAAATTATGAGAGTTTTCCGGGATAAATAACAAAATGGGATGGTGGCGGCAGATGGGTCTGAAATACGGGAGACTCCCGGGAAAAACAGGAGTGTTGGCAGGTATGCTCACACATACACTCTGCACTCTGACTACTTCAATATTATTGATAAGCCGTGGTGGGCATTTCACTCTGTCTCGCGCTGAACGCTGTTGACCAATTGCAACAGACTGTCATCGGTCCAATCAGTGCAGATTAGCTTCAAGCTAAGGAGGGGTTTGGGGACCAATGAATCACTGAACGATTCATATGGGAGTCGCTAGGATAATTAAGTAAAAATAAGTGAAGTTTATTTATAAACTAATTTCGAGAGGATCACGTGATTATGATTGAACACGGCTGGTCATGCATTAACCATGTATGACCAACCAATCAGACGATTTCTAATCGACTATAAAGAGCCAGAGTTTCTTACTACAGTCATCTTCGTTTGAAGAATCCCCCCTTCCACCCCTACTCCTCCTCTTTTCCTTTCATAGGGCGGCACGGTGGCCCAGTGACTAGCACTGCGGCCTCACAGCAAGAACGTCACCGGTTCAAGTCCTTTAACAGACTGGCTGTCGTTTCTGTGTGAAGTTAGCATGTTCTTCCCGTGCTTGCGTGGGTTTCCCCCGGGTTCTCCGGTTTCCTCCCACGTTCCAAAAACATGCACTACAAGTTAATTGAACAATCTAAATTTAGCACTAGTCAAACTTTTATCCATCAGCATATCTCTCCGTAGCGACTATTTTCTGTCATCAACTCTTACAAAAAGGGGGGAGTTCTCGAGATCTACCTGAGCTCAAAGCTCCCCTCTCGCCCCGCAAACGGGAGGGAGCCCAGGGCTCAAGGACCTTTTGAGCTCAGGGCTCTCTTCGGGACAGCATGCCAAACTTGCTTATAATCAATCATCAGCTAAGTGTGAACTCTTGAAGCAATATTTAAGCGAGGCATACAACTAATGCACTCTGCACTGGACTTTAAACCTGCTCTCAGTTGGTCTATTGCGCAGTCAATTTTAGTTCCTCTAAATAGCAACGCACCAACAATGCGCCTTAACACACGTCTTCTTGACCGCAACACCCATGAGTCCACAAAGTGGTGTAAATGGATTTACTCTTTAAACAACGTGGAGGGAAAAAAAAGTTGCGTTGGTCTGAAAATAGCAACACTTCGTGGAAACCCATCTTGCGCCTTACTGCACCGGGTGTATGATAGGCCCTTAAATTCAGTTTCAAATCTGGTATTCCTTCTTAGGGTCTGTAGCCTATCTTTTTATATGGTAGCAATGTTGCTTTACTGTTGAAAATCCAAACAAGACTGTAAAAATGCAAACTAATATAAAAGCTAATAAAACAATATCTCTATATTAATACATTTAACATAAAAAGCATTTATAATGCTTAAAGAATATATAAAAGGGACGTAAATTGGGATCATACAAAAACAGAGAAAATAAAACATAAAAACAACAACGAAAAACAAAAACAATTACAATACAGTCAGGTACTGGCAAGGTGCATGTATATATATATATATATATATATATATATATATATGTGTGTGTGTGTGTGTGTGTGTGTGTGTGTGTGTGTGCATGTAAAGATAACATGGTCAGGTCAGAGTACATGAGTACATACATAAGGAACAATAACAGTCAATAAATGAAGCAAGTGTCATAGATATAAATAAACAAATAGAGAGAGACCAGTCAGTGGTAGAGAGTGACAATGCTAGTAATGTATGATAGTATTGATGACAGTAAAGAGAAAGGACAACAGTAATAACTGACAACAACAATAATAATAAATCACAAGTACTACACCAACTGCTACTACAGAAAGTTACAAATATCACAACTACTATTGCTGTTGCTACTACAGCCATAACAACAACTACTACTACTACGTCTACTAATACTGATACTACTACAACCTCTACTACAACTGATACTACTACAACAATGTCTCCTACTACTACTGAT
>CAIGQZ010020451.1:12830-30744 GCA_903798205.1 Danio tinwini
ACTGATACTACTACAACAATGTCTCCTACTACTACTGATACTACTACAACAATATCTCCTACTACTACTGATACTACTACAACAATGTCTCTTACTACTACTGATACTACTACAATGTCTCCTACTACTACTGATACTACTACAACGTCTCCTACTACTACTGACACTACTACAACAATGTCTCCTACTACAACTGATACTACTACAACAATGTCTCCTACTACATCTGATACTACTACAACAATGTCTCCTACTACTACTGATACTACTACAGAAATCACTCCTACTATAACATCTACATCAACAACATCTACTACTTCTGATACTACCACACAGACTACTACTACTACTACTACACCAACACCTTTACTACTTCTGATACCACTATACTTATTGCTTTTTTGATCATTTTCTTCATCCTGGTTGTGAATCTGTGTCTGAGGTCCAGTCGAGTCGTCAGTATCTCTGTACTGAACATTTTCATAAACAGAATCCATAATTGTCTTGTATGTCGGACAGTGCGTCTTCACAAATGCTATGGTCTTGAATGAAATGTGCAATTTTTAGGATTGTTCTAACCCTAAAAAGGAAGTTTCATTTCACACTACTCTAACCACAAAAAATTAAGACATTGAGTCCAACACAAAATCCCTCCACAGACCCCTGTTAGGCTTACCTATATATTTGCATATTGTACATTCAACATATTATCAGCTTCAAAAGCCAATAAGAGGAATCTGTGACACTCAAATGAGCTCAAACAGGCCGAACTGGACCTTTGCATTGATAATGCAGGAAAACAGCAGTGGTGTAGAGTTGCTTGACTATAGAAGTGGACATGATATACGGTTAGGCACATTATCTTCAGTTAAGTGAAACAATTTTTTTTTTGGCTTTAAATAAAAATTAAGTTAAAATGTGTTCATTGAATGTTTCATACAAGTCCAATAAATGCATTGTTCATAATTTTTAGTTAAGCAGGAAGTGACAGTTTTGATACAGGCTTTCAGTCTGAATATAGACTTCAGGCCTTAAAGTGCTGTAAGTTTTTGATTCTTTTAAAGTATAAAAATACCATAATATGTTTACACACAGCAAAAAAAATCTGTGTACATTTAACTCAATTTGAGTTTAACTTAACACTACTTGGGTGTACATATGACCTCCTCCATTTTGGAGTTAAAATAACACTTTCTAAAGTGTGACATTAGTACATTACTCATTTTAACACAGTAATAGTTTGAACATCGGACTGGAATGCGTGTTACCCTTCAAAGTGTTAATATATTACCTTTTTTCCTATATTATCAATTGGTGTGTGTGACAGATAACAGTGATCACATATGTTGAAAATAGTTTTGATTTATTAAATGTTTATTAATCTTTTCAGGAATAATTTCAATTTGATCACTGTTTGTCTGAAAGAACATTTTTGAGTAAATCACTAGTGGGAAATACACTGCATATTGGGTTAAAAGTTTAATTCTGAATAAAAATATTCTTAAATACACGCTCTTTCACACTCGTGGATTGAAATGTACTCCGGTTTTAAAACTAAACACCAAAAAAATAAAATAAAATCACACTGTATATTAACACTGGAATTTTTGCTGTGCAGATATTTAAGAAATATTCTAATTAAACATACTTGTTTATCTGAAAAACAATGCTGAGGTCAGATATTCTGCTTTGAACATGTGTTTTCCATGTCGGAACGCTGTCTTTGTTTTGGTCCCTTTAATCAGCCCCATGCCAGTTTAGCCAATTAATTGAACGTGTTGTGGCGTTTGTAGTCGTGAAGCACAGACACTCTTGTCTATTCTGGAGGTCATTAATAAAATAATAACACTGCAATGATTAAGGCATTGTAGAATGACCAAAACAACATTTCAGATGTTTTACAGTGTGTTCAGCCTGCTGGTTTGTCCATTCACACACATTTTCATCATCACATGACTTTTTTAATGCGCACACTAGAATTTGTTCAGTAAAAGTGTTTCCATCATAGTTTATGCACCATATGGTTTATCTTTTCTTATCCAATAAAAGTTGATCCTACTCAGTTATACGTTTTTTTATGCACATTTTCAACATTTATGCACATCTTGGCCCTTCCATCAACCATTTTCACGCGCAGATCCAAAATGTTCATAAAAATAGTTGGATGGAAATATAGCTATTGTCAACAACAATCAGTCAGATAAAGCTGCTCTCTACTGCTTCCTGCTGGCTGGAGGAAAACTCTCAAAGACATCCATCAAGTGCAACAAATCAAAACTTTTGTATGATGAAGACGATAAGCAGTTAAACTCAAAAGCAATCTCAGATACTAATATTAGAATAAAATAACAGAGTAGTACGAATTATGCGATAAGGCAAGGTGAGGCAAGTTTATTTATATAGCACATTTCATACACAGTGACAATTCAAAGTGCTTTACATAAACAGGAATAAAAGACACAAGTATGAATAAAATAAAAACAAATAATACAAAAACAGATTAAAACAGTGTAAAGGCAGGTTTTCCTTATTCCAAAACTCTGGTGTATCATATTTTCGCATTTTACTCTGGGACTTCCCTATTCTGGTGATCACCCCCTCTCTATGGACTTTTTCGGTACCTATTAATCTATTGGACGTCTCCAAAAAATTTGATTTTTCACCTAGAACCGAAAAGTTAACCTTTACAGCTCTAATTACGTGCCCCCAATTTCAACTTTCTTCTACAAGTAAATCACACAGCCCATGATTTCTACCCCCTCCCGGGAGTAAATCGCTTTAGCTAGCCAAACTTAATAAAAGGTCTTGATCTCAGCCAGACGCCGGGGATTTTAAGAAAAATTAAAACGGATGTTAGGCTCATTACAGGACAGAGAAAATAATAACAGCTTAATTTTTATCTGAATATCCACTCCTGATGTGGCACATTACAGAAAAAAAAATAAACCAACATGGCACCATACAAGCAGGATATATTTAAGTGAAGTTGCAAACTATTTTAAAGACAGTAAACTCAATTAGATTTGACCACAACAAGATTAAGACAGTTAAACTACAAGACTGGATGAACCCTATTTCTCACAAATACATCTTTTCTTTTTTGAGCATAAATCATCACTCCAGTTGTTCAGGACAGGGTTTGTAGATTGAAGTTCAACACAGTCTTCATTTCCATCTGAATTATTCGGCTCACCGCTGAACCAAAACCTGAATATATACATCATATATATTAACTGAGTATAGTTAAACATTATTAGAAAATTCTTAGCATATGCTAAGAAATGTTTAGTCATGCTAACTCATGCACTGTACTGTGTGACGTCATTATTGCGGGCGGGCGACCGCGGGTTCGATCCCCGGTCTGACCAAAGTTTACTGTCTGATAAATAAGGCATTAAAAGTGAAGAACGTCCTTCTGGATATCATCTAACCAATAGCTATTAACAGCTATTGGTTATTGTATTGTTGAACTGTGGTGAATGCTAATTACTGATATCTATTATTGTTTCTACTTGTTTGTAGAACCACACACCACCAACACCCATATGTCTGCTCATGCACATGGAAATAAAACCATGTGAGACAATAAGCACCTTCATTAGGTTTTGACCAGACGTACTAAAGTGTTTAATTCAACTTGAACCAGATTAGAAACTACAGCACAACAACAGCAAATAAATGCAGTTTCTGAGTGTTTAATGACTTGATTCACTGGTGAATTATTCACCCACTTCATGGTGCATTCAGTCTTGATGTCTGACAAACCGATCCATGTGTCGTCCTTGACCAGTGAAGATATGATCCTCTGTGTGTGAATAAAAGCAGAATAAGTGTGATTCCTCTCATTCAATAACAAACACTCAATAAACAAACTCACCTGCTTCACTTTACTCTTAATAATGACCAGATCAGCTTCATGATCCCTGCAGAACTGCCTGCTCTCAGACCAGCTCATCGCCTCAGTGGACATGAACAACACAGCTACAGTAAACAACACACATGTTCATATACTTTTAAAAACTGTATGCAAATGATAAAGTAACTATTATATCAGATTAGCCCTGACCATATTGAGAACAAGGCTTTTTCAGTTCAGCACTCATTGACGTGATATTGTTTTCTAACTCCAGTTTCTTCTGATTCAAAGTGTTGTAGTTGTTCTGTAACTGGTTTTTCTCGGCATCAAGATCATTGACTTTAGTCTCCAGCTCCCGATTCTTCTCATACAGAGAGTTGAAGTTGTTCTGTAACTGTTTTTTCTGACCATTGAGATCGTTGACACTGGTCTCCAGCTGGTGTTTCTCCAAACTCAGAGAGTTGTATTTGGTCTCCAGCTGGTGTTTGTCAGTCTTCAGATCAGTGTTGTTGTGCTGTAAGCTGCTGATGGTGTGATTGAGCTCTTCAACTGTGCTCTTGTAAGTCTTTAACAGGTCTCTCTCTGCTGTGATGCTGATGTGCTGCATTGTGATGAAGAGCAGCAGAAGAGCACAAATGAACCCCACAATCGCTAACACCACATATCTGCGTCTTCCTGCCAACCAGAAACAAAACACAGTTATTTAAGGTCAAGGTCAACTTTTTTTATATAGCATGTTAAAACAACATAAATGTTATTCAAAAAGATCCAAGTTTTAGGAAAAACAAATAATAAATTGACTTCTAGTTGATCATTTGGTATCATAAGTGGCTTATATGAAAGGCAAAGGCCTCTAGATTACGCTTATTTTACCAAAATATAATATGATCATGCCTTGATTTTGAATGATTTGTTAGGACAGTAAGGTCTGACTTTGCTTAGACAAAAGTCTTGTCAAAAGTTTTACCAGAAATAATGTCCAGTATAGAATATAAAGTCATGCTGCAGTGGAAACAAAATGAATATTGTGTCTGACTCCATCATGAGCTTGGAGGACTGCATCCATACATCTCTGCAATGACTCAAATCACTTATTAATAAAGTCATCTGGAATGGCAAAGAAAGCGTTCTTGCAGGACTCCCAGAGTTCATCAAGACTCTTTGGATTCATCTTCAATGCCTCCTCCAACTTACCCCAGACATGCTCAATAATGTTCATGTCTGGTGACTGGGTTGGCCAATCCTGGAGCACCTTGACCTTCTTTGCTTTCAGGAACTTTAATGTGGAGGCTGAATATGAAAAGGAGCGCTATCCTGCTGAAGCATTTGCCCTCTCCTGTGGTTTGTAATGTAATGGGCAGCACAAATGTCTTGATACCTCAGGCTGTTGATGTTGTCATCCACTCATGATTTATCCTTCACCAAACTTGACTTATTTATGTGAGAATCTTGGGTCCATGTGGGTTCCAGTAGGTCTTCTGCAGTATTTGTGATGATTGGGATGCAGTTCAACAGAAATTTACCTTCTGCCACTTTTCCAAATGATCAACTCCAGTCCAGTTATTATTTGTTGCTTTTACAACTGGGATCGACGACAAGACTTTTGTCAGGTAGTGTATAGTACAGTAAATTAAAATATAAAAATTATTTTAAAAAGATCTGTACAGTCATAAAAAGAAAAAAAACAATCATTTTTAAAAGTACGACAAATAGAATAGGTTTTGACTGATTCTTTTAAAAACATTTAATGTAGGCAAAGCTCTAATTACTAATGGTAAATAATAAAGATAGTATTCTTTGGGAGGTTCAGTAGATAATGGTTGACTTCAGACTTAAATGTGCCCTGCAATACAACAATAAAAACTTTGGAATCTGAAGAAGAGGACATGTGAAGAAAAGCTCAGGATAGACTTTCACATTCTTGCCCTCTTCCCTGAACTTCCTTCCCCTCTAGTATTGATAAATACTCAGGTGTGCTTGGTAATGAGGTTTTGTCATTGGCTTTTTATATTTGATAATGTTTGATTCAATGCCAAACAGATGAGTAAATCATAGTAAAGTCACTGGTTAACTTTAACAAAAGAACCATTTATTTCTCTCCTAGGGCAGTGATCCCCAACCCCCGGGCTGCGAACCGTTAACGGTATCAATTGGTACACACAAGAAATCAATAATTATTTCCGTTTCATTTATTATCTGAGTCTTTTATTTTGAAAAATGTCCATATTCTCCCAGTTACATCTCGGTCACCTGAGCGCCAAAATTTAACCCACAAACTAGCATAGTGAGTATGAAACAGACGTCTTTGAAAAGTTTCTTCCCCTTTTGAAGGGGAAAAGGCCCAGTGAAGGACCCACAAACTGCGAAGGAATGGATCCGCAACCCATTTGTCAACAAATCAGGTGAATCCAGCATGTCTGTGCAAGAAGATCAACTGCTGGAGATCACAAATGAGGGCTGCCTTGTTTACATATTGCACCTTTTTTGGCCGCAAGTTCGTTATTTCCTATGGAGGGTCCTCTAAAAATACTGTTGATGGTTCAGTCTATGTACACTGACCACTGTCCTAGGGTATTTAAAGAAAGGTGAGGAATTTCTCAGGCCCCTCTCTATCCAGACCGACCCGTAGTGCAGATCTCTCAAGCTCAACACTATGTACCTATAATTTGGACCTCCATCTATACCCTTAGATTTATCTTTGAGTAATTGATGTTGTGCATTTATTTCTGAATTGGCTTTTATTGTTTGATTCTGTAATTGGCAGGGCGGCACGGTGGCTCAGTGGTTAGCACTGTTGCCTCACAGCAAGAAGGCCGCTGGTTCAAGCCTCGGCTGGGTTGGGCATGGGTTTTCTCTGTGTGCACTGGTTTCCCCCACAAGTCCAAACATGAATGTGAGAGTGTATGGGTATTTCTCAGTAATGGATTGTGGCATAAAACATATACCAGAATATGTGGTGGTTCATTCTGCTGTGGCGACCACTGATAAATAAAAGACTAAGCCGAAGGAAAATGAATGAATGTAATAGGTATCATGCACTTATATCTGGAAAGTAAAGTGTTAAGTTTTGATTCATGCTGGATTCTCCTGAAATCATTATAACCAGTAGATTATGTGGAGTCTGCTCTACCCCTATGCTGTGACATGATTTTTATAGATTTTAAGGCCCCGTTTACACTAGTATGTTTTAGTTTTAAAACGGCGTTTTAGAATGAAAACGATCCGCGTCCACACTAGCGTTTCACCCAGCATTTCTGAACAGCTCTCCGTCTACACTAAAACGGTGAAGACGCACATCACGTGACCACACACACACTCTCTGGCATGCGCTGCAGCATGCGTTGAGCACATACCCATATGAGAGCTGTGCACGTCAGACTGTTCATCACGGATCTCCCGCTGGATCTAATCTCACTATATTTGTTAAATGTTATATTTAATTCATCTTGTTGTCTATATCTAACGACATATTCCCTGTCTTTGGTCTCTTGAATCTATTACTTGTTCTCAGGTAACGTGTTTTGGCTGAGCGCAGAGAAGTTAGGTTAATATCCTAAATAATGTAACAGCGGACACCACATCGGACTGATTGATTGCCTTTATTTTCTCTATTGTATAAACTTGTTCGTTATACTTTTATATTGGCCTTTGTTATTTATTAAAACTGATATTCAATGTAAGAGAGGGTGTTTCGTATTTTCAATGAAAATCAAAGGAGGCAGTAATGTTATAGGCTCTGTTTTGTTATAAATATGCATGAAGATGACGCTTATATTATGCAGCTACACGACGCTTCAACATTTTTGATGTCTGTTAAGTTGCTAATATCAAAATAAATAAATCATGTTTCATTTTATTGTTAAGAAAGTGAAACCGCATAGCCAGGGTGATGTGAATGACTTTTTAAAGTACCATGTACACACTCGGGAGTAACCGTAGCAAAACTTATGCATTTTTAAACTAAAATGTATTAGTGTAAACGGGGCCTAAGGCTGATTTGACTGTACGGAGCAGGGGGCACGGCCGGATGAAGACCTTTTAATTAGTTTAATCACTGATATTAGCAAGTTGTATGGAAATGACTAAATTAAATAGTTAAGTTTCGTATTGAATTTAAAATATAGCTTTTTACCTATAAAGCCTTAAATAATCTAGCTCCTATTTATCTAACCAACCTCTTGTCTCGCTACAATCCAACCGGCTCTTTAAGATCTCAAAACTCAGGGCTTCTTGTAGTACCTAGAATAGCAAAATCGAGTAAAGGAGGTCGAGCCTTCTCATTTATGGCCCCTAAACTCTGGAATAGCCTTCCTGACAATGTCCGAGGCTCAGACACACTCTCACTCAAAGAGTCTAATCTTTTAGCAAAGCATACACTCATGATGTGCCCCACACAGGATTTTGCTTCTTGTTTATATACACTGTGAACAGCAGCTACGCTAATTATTCTCCTTATTCTGTATTTCCACCTGGGGGTACTCATCTCGAGGCCCTCAGACTATGCAGCATCACTGATGCGATCCAAGAGCAGCGACGAGACGATCCCAAGGTTTCTGGACCAGGCCATATCCTGAGCTGCTGCTGTGGTGGTCATAGTGGAGAGCATGAGACTGATTCCTGTGATGCTCCAAGGACAGACGTGTCTTCGCTGAGGTCCAGCTACTGCTCCTAGACTGCAGCTCTGCACAAGACGTTTGGCCATAGGAGAAATGGTCGTGCTTAACTGAGTGGTTTCTCTCGAGGTTTTTTTTTTTTTAATTCTTCACTTTTGCCAATTGGTGAAGTTTTTTCCTCGCCGCTGTCGCCACTGGCTTGCTTGGTTCGGGATCTGTAGAGCTGCGCATCGATGGAATTGCTCTTCAGTGTTTGGACTCTCAGTAGTGATTATTAAACCACACTGAACTGAGCCAAACTGAACTGAACTTAAACACTGAAAACTGAACTGACACTGTTTCCATTCACTATAAACTTCCATGTGAAGCTGCTTTGACACAATCTTGTATAAGCGCTATACAAATAAAGGTGAATTGAATTAAGTTTATTTAGTTTCGGGAGGATCATGTGCTGATTGTTCACATCTGGTACCGCATTAGCCTACGATTGATTCACCAATCGGACAATTCCTAACTATAAATAATCAGAGATTCTTATCTCAGTATCTTTGTCTTGAAGAACTCCCCACCACCACCCCCCCTACTCCCTCTCCTTTAGATGGGCAACACAGCAGCCCAGTGGTTAGCACTGTTGCCTCACAGCAAGAATGATTCTCGGTAAAGTCTTTACCAAACCAAAGTCCTTACCAAAGTTTGCTCGTTCCCCCCGTGCTCGCGTGGGTTTTCCCTGTTCTCCGGTTTCCTCCCACAGTCCAAAAAACATGCAACCTAAGTAAATTGAACATAATAATTGGCATCATAGTCAATTCTTTAGCAAGGCATATAGCTCTCTTTAACATCCCTATTTCTGTCAGAAATAGGTCGGGGGAGTTCATCGAGATCTACCCGAGTTCAAACTCCCTACTCGCCTTGCTAGCAAGAGGAAGCCCAGGGCGCGAGGATCTTAAAAGTTCAGGGCTCTCTCGGGATAGCATGCCAAACAAGCTTATTACCTAATCATCAGCTAAGTGTGAACTCTTGAACTACACTTTTAGTACAAGTGATCAGGAGGCAAGCAGATTAACTGGGTATTAGTTAACCCTGCATCCTCTGACTAACTTCACAATGCCGAGATAGTGTCCGTGAGAATAGACGCAAACCCAGGGTGTGGAACTCTAAGCGGCGTTTGGTCCCTATTGAACGTATAATAGAGATTACGGGTTCAGATATAAATCAAAAACTCTAAATTTATTCATGAATGTGATCCATTCCTATTATTAGAAATACAGTCTAAATTTAACGGCCACTTCAAATTGGAGCCAGATTAAATTTGGAGTTGGAAACAAATAGAAATCAATTCTAATACATGAGAGAATACTTTTCAGAAGCACTAGAAAAGGCTTAAGTGCATTTAACCTTCAACCTTTCATTGGATTCTGTTGTTGGGCTGACGCAAGCTTTTAAATATATATATATATATATAAATGTTTCTATACTGTTCAAAATCCAAACAAGAGGATGAGGAAATGCAAATAAAACAATAACTCTGTTAATACATGCAACATAAAAGCAGTTCTTAGAAAAAAAAAAGGTTTGAAATCTTTGTGACATTTCTCATTTCCTCATCCGAGACACCATTTGAGTTAAATTTCTACTTACTGCGTTTTCGAACATTTTCTTCATCCTGGTTGTGATTCTGTGTTTCAGGTTCAGTCGAGTCCTCAATATCTCTGCATTGAAAATTTTCATAAATGTTCTCTGAGTCCATGATTCCGCTACAGTATATATATCAATTAGTGTGTTTTTATATACTTATGGTCTTGACTGACAGGTGCTTTTCTAATATTGTTCTAACCCTAAACAGGAAGTTTCATTTCACACTTACTGATAAATAAGTCCAACACAAAATCCCTTTGCAGAGCCATTTTGGGCTTATGATTCTGGACTGTACATTAAACATAATATCAGCTTCAAAAGCCAACAAGAAGGATCTTTGACACTCAAAAAGGCTTAGCAGGTCCTGTCACAAGTCCTTCAGGCTTATTTGAAAACTACAGTAAACTGTGCTGCAGCAGAGCTGGAAATAAACAAGAGCCATGTTTGACACCTCTGGTAGGTAACTGAGGAAGTGACCCTAGTGTGAAGTTTCCAACAATAGCAATAACACCACTTCTATTATGTTGAAACTTTAACTACCATTAAGTTCAGAAATCTGATTTATATTGTTGCTGCATCATGCATGTCTGAATAAAATGCATATTTTCCATGTGCATCATTCAGAGAATTAAAGGCTGGAGGAGCTTGAACTGGAGCAGTTTTCATTTCCTGATGCAGCTCTGCTTCATATTCAGCTTACTGCCTCTTCCTTCATTCATCATCTCTAAGGTCCAGTTGTGTCCTTAAAATATATGTATCTATGCCTACTATACAAGTCCTCTAAATACTTGATTCATTTTTTATTAACTTTAGCATTGCTAAATTAAAGCAGGAAGTGATTATTTGACGCGGCCTTCAGGCTGAAAATAAACTTCCGCTCATCACCCTCCTCAGACTGCTGTTTGTATCTGCACCACAGTGAGACTAATATCATGATGTATCGATTTCTGCAATGAAAATGTCAATTAGAAAAAAAATGTATAATACAGTGCTGTTGACCTTTTCTGTATTTTTTTTTTTACAATACTTTGATTCTCCAAACCTACATTTAACACCAATTAGACAGATTAACCAGCTTTATTTCTTTAGTTTCTGCAGGTGTATTTACCCGTTCTCTGATAAACAGTCCACTGTGGACAATAGTATCTGGATGCAGCCTTGATGATGCAAGCTGAGATTGCATATCTCTTTTATTATTATATTTGCTGAACATTTCCCATCAAATGCATAACAAATCTCAGGATGTTCACATTTGAGCATAAATCATGTAAATAAAATAACAAAAAGAAAGAAGGAGAGAAAAAAACAAACAAACAAAGAACAAGAGCAGGTATACATAATTACCTTAGAGAAGAGGAGTTTAGTGTTTGGAGTATATTTACAGTTCTGGTTGCTGTTTTACGACTTGAAAGTCCTAAAGGAGTTTCAAAATAAATTTTTAAATCAGCCTTCAAGTGGGAGATATTAGGCTTCCTCTCCGACCATTTACACTTGTGTATATGAAACTTGCCTAATAATAACAAAAGATTAAAGGGGAAATGAAGCACTCAGTCAAGTTTACATTATTCTGTGCATTGGATTCCACTATAATGAAAATATATTAAACAAACTCGATTAATATAACCATTTAGCAGAAAATGGCATGTTGTACTATAGATTTTAGACCCAGGAAGCCGCCATCTTGGAATATCGCTGTGTCTGACATCATGGGGTTGGCTCAGCTGAACAGCTTACATAAATGTCGATGTACGCAAGTCATACAACAATTGTCCAAACAGAAGAATATATATTTTAATATAGGTTTGCTATTTAAAGTTTAGTACATGTACGGTTTCTCGTATTAAGGTGAGCATGTGTAACCCGCACGATATAAAAAAAAAAACAATAAGATTACAATAATATACTATAAACTTTGGACCAAGCTATCAGAAGTTCACGTTTGCTCTGGAGCCAACTTTGCAGCAAGACAAGGGAAATTAACACACAAGACAGGATTTTTTTTGTATAAAAATAAATGCGATTTATATTGTAAATATTAGGAAAAAGCAAAATAAAACAAATAAACAAATTATACTTAAAATTAGACTTTGAAACGTATGTTTCCCCAAGTAAAAAGTAATAAAATAAAAGATTTTACACTATATCAAGTGTTTTCTTCACAGAAATAAAAAGTACAAGGAAAATATAAACAACTTCAAAACTCCTCAGGTAAATAATACAACAGTAATAATTGTAACACTTCAATTATGGAAAATTTGGTCAAAAAAAACTAACCCACAAAATTATTTTGCAAGAAACAGCAAGGCGATTCGGCAGAATAATTCAACAACAAAAAATATGTATGGTTCACCTGTTCAGTTGTAAAATGTTCAAGTTCAGTAAATTAAAACGTCTATATTGCACTTGTAGCAGTGTTTTATTTTCCACACTGATTAGTAGCTCAGTCACGAAAAAACAACAGAACTTATTATAGCTCTGGCTCCCAGTTGTTCCTTTGTCCGATAGACGAGGAAAAATGTAAACTCAAATTTCCTACCAATCAGATGATTTGGGCAACACAAAATCTTGGTTCCATAAAACCGGGCGGCTCGCCAGTTTCCACCAACAGCGAAAGTCCTCCAAGATGGCAAAAACAAGAATGTTTAGGACCTTTAGAACTCCACACTCCAAATGTCAGGAAACATGATTAACAAATAAAGAAGAGGAAAAAAACAAAAGCAGAGAGAAAAAAAAAACCCACCCTTGAAAACCCAAGGTGGAAAGGCATCATTAATTTCCATTCTCCTTTCAATAATACATTTAAATCAGTGCATACAATAATTTCTCACATAAATTTAACCAATTTAAATAAAATG
Organism: Danio tinwini; assembly: GCA_903798205.1. NCBI lineage: Eukaryota > Metazoa > Chordata > Actinopteri > Cypriniformes > Danionidae > Danio > Danio tinwini. Next base: position 25,790 of record CAIGQZ010020451.1, read on the forward strand.
GGATAATTGTACAATAAAGCATTTATCAACACACATATTAAACCACATTATCTTTACTATAAATGCAATTCCGTATTTGTATATGATTAACTAAACAGGAAAAACATCTTACTAGATGCACATGCATTCTATTAGCATGCTAGTTTAAGCACACGGTTAGCAAAACACATGTGAGCCATTTGCACGTGCTGAAAGACCGCATGGTCAAACTGCAAATTTATAGCATTAATAAACTTTCCTAAAACATTTAAACGGTAAAATTGCTCTTAATCCACACTTACTTTCACATTAATGTGCATATTTAACCCTTAAACATACATTGAGACAATATTTATAAACCATTTACACCATAAACCACTAATAACATTCATCTTTAGTAAAATACAATAATATAAAATTCACTCACCGAGAATAGTAGTAATAGTCGAAAGGAACCTCTAATGAACTAAAAAAAAAACAGCCTCATCAGATCTGTGCTTTAGATGTTTGCAGTCTTTGATCCAAACGCGATCGGCAGTTTGAGTACGGACAGTAGTATATAACAGCGCCTAAATCAAGTTTCAATTGCTGATCTTACTTCTAATTTCTCAAATCTAACAGCTATAAACGGCAACAGGCCGCAAGCTCGCTTCAGCTGTTCACTTTTCTCCCGCTTCATTCTCTTTTCACGCTGTGAATCCTCACTTGCTCTCAACTCAACGTGCACTGATGACGTTATTCCGGGAGGCGGAGCTAGTATTTTTCCACTCATAATTTTTATAGATGTAATAATTTTTTTTCTGTATTCTACAGTTGTATAATGTTCTTTTTTTCTTATTTATAACATTGTGACTGTTATAAAACTCAAATAAAATTATTTTACATGTACTACATTTATTGTTTTTTATTTATTTATTTATTTGGTCAAAGAGCTTACTAAGGACTGCAGTAACCTGGGTTACACCTGTGCTAATGACAGAAACAAGTGCACTTGATTTTAAGTCTCTCTTCCTCTCCGTTTCCTTCAGTCAGATAAAGCTGTTCTCTACTGCATCCTGCTGGCTGAAGGAAAACTCTCATAGACATCCATCAAGTGCAACAAATAAAATATTTATTATGATTATGATAATAAGCAAAGCACATAGTCTCACATAGTACAAAACAAAATAATAAATCAGACTGTAAGAAAATAGGATGTTGGTTTCATTGCAGCACAGAGAAAACAATGACAGCTTAAAAATCTTTTTTTATATTGGATTCATTTTTTTTTTTATCTGAATGTCCACTTCTGATGTGGCATTTTACAGAAAATATATACAACATAAACATGATACCATGAAAGCAGGATATGTCCAATTAAACAGAACAAACCAAGGAAACTCCATTAGAAAGTATTTACACAAAACAAGAGTACTACAATGACATTAAAAGACGGGATGAACCCTATTTTTCACATATCCCTTTTGACAACTGTGTGCACGGCATATCATTCCAGTTATTCAGGACGGGTAGTGTGGGCAACAGTTCAATGCAGTCTTCATTTTCATTTAAATTATTCGGCTCACCGCTGAACCAGTAGCTGTAAACATGTTTCAGATCTGAATCAGTCAAACAACAGTGTAAACACATTTAATCACTTTAATGAGTGACAAGCTTTTCTCAAATGGACCACGTCCTTCTCAGATATTTTATAGGGTTAGTTCACTCAAAAATTATACTTAGCCCACTATTTACTAGTATGGACTCTTTTCACATTTCCGGGTTTCTCAGTAGCGAAAGGCATCATTATTGGCTAAACTTAAAGCTCAGTGAATGGGAGAGGACAACAAATAATTGTTTTTACAATCCTACTTGCTGAAATAATAAAAGAAAAACTTCACAATGGTGTTATTGAGGAAAAAAATGGTGTGAGACTGATGACGGCAGCCAGAGGATAGAGTAACGTCAAATTTACTCTCAGCTAAGGATGTCCCGATCAGGATTTTTGCCCTTGAGTCAGAGTGCGAGTCATTTGATTTTGAGTATCTGCCGATATCGAAACCCGATCCGCTGCTTCTATAATACATAAAGAAGAGCGAAGAAACAGACCCAAGATGTTCCCTATTTTTTATTTAATTCAGCTTATTTTAACATTCAACAACTCTATTAACATACAGAGCACTTCTGTGAGGAAGCTTGAACAATCAAGTAATAAATAACATAAATTCTTCACTTTTGGACTCAAGAGACCGCGAGAACAGAGAGCGTATGCTCTGAGAAATGAGATGCTGTGTTCTTCCTGATAGTCACATGACCTTCACGAAATTTTAACGGAAAATTATTTTAACATTACAGCATTCATACGAGTTATTGTTGTCCCCCTTCTCAATATATATAACATGCACAAAAACCTCACAAATATACTTTGCACAATGCAAAACATCGATTTTAATACGAATTTTAGCAAATAAACACCCTTAATGTGTTTATTCCTTTATTAAGATTTTCATGGTAATGTTTACTTTCACGGTCTTTCATTTAGGTAAACTCCTGGGTTAAATAAGTTATATTTCTGAACTTTAATATTAAACAGGTATACAATGCTGTGATTCCCACCTGCTTTTTTCAAAATCAGCCGCAATAACATCCGATTCCGATCGAGTCTGAAGTCGCGGGATCGGGCCCAATCTGGACATCCCTACTCTCAGCCTCATAGAAATTCAGATTCAATTGCAATTTCAGTTTCCTCTTTCAGTCAAAACCAAATCCAGATTCAAGTACACCCTATATATTCATTCATTTTCGGCTTAGTCCCTTTATTAAGCAGGGGTCGCCACAGCGGAATGAACCGCCAACTATTCCAGCATATGTTTTACGCAGCGGATGCTCTTCTAGCTGCAACCCAACACTGGAAAACATCCATACACACTCATTCACACACATACACTACGGCCAATTTAGTTTATTCTATTTACCTATAGCGGTCTGTGGGGGAAATCGGAAGAAACCCACACCAACACGGGGAGAACATACAAACTCCACACAGAAACGCCAACTGACCCAGCCGGGACTCAAACCAGCAACCTTGTTGTGAGGCAACAGTGCTAACCACTGAGCCACCACACCCCATATTTTATATGAATATAAATTGTGTGATTCCCCAAGAGTGTGTGCTTCCCCAAAATGTCTCTGCGTTGTGTATGTGTGATAGGATGAATAAGGACACCAAGACCGTGGTTGAGCCAAACAGAGCAGCTTTCCCTTTAATGGACTGCTCTCTTAATTTTGTCACTCTCACAGCAAAAATGGCATTGCAACATCTTTCCCACCAGGAAACACAACTAAGTATATCACAAAATAACTTTAAAAATTACGATGTGTAACAAATTATCCTAAATACCTAATGTAAATGTGGCTGCAGCTAAATAACTAGAAAGCTAACAACATATCACAGGCAATTATAAATGTTAAATATATTCAGAATATAAATAACCAACCAAATAAAATGCACAATCAAACCTAAAACAACATTTGCTCTGCCGCATGGAAACATTCAAAATATCAAAAATACAAGTCAATCTATCAAAAATAAGCACATCTACACATTAGTTAATGCCCTAACTATAACATATATCTTAAAATAACATGGAAGACAAATATTATTGACAAAATGAAACAGATTATGTGTAGAGCAGGATTAACCCTCCTTATCTTTCCCACAAGAAAACACAACTAAGGCCAAACAACAGCCCATCTCCCAATCACAACACACAGCTCCCCCAGGAGGAAAGGAAGATATATAACATCTTCCCTACATATACAGTTGAAGTCAGAATTATTAGCCCCCCTGTTTATTTTTCCCTCAATTTCTGTTTTACAGAGAGATTTTTTCAACACATTTCTAATCATAATAGTTTTAATAACTCATCTCTAATAACTGATTTATTTTATCTTTGCCATGATGGAAGTGAATAATATTTTACTAAATATTCTTTAAGACACTTCTATACAGCTTAAAGTGACATTTAAAGGCTTAACTAGGTTAATTAGGGTAACTAGGCAGGTTAGGGTAATTAGGCAAGTTATTGTATAACAATGGTTTGTTCTGTAGACTATGGGAAACAAAAATAGCTTAAAGGGGCTAATAATTTTAATCTTAAAATGTTTTTTTTTTTTTTTTTATTAAAGACTGCTTTTATTCTAGCCAAAATTAAACAAATAAGACTTTCTCCAGAAGAAAAAAAATATTATCAGACATACTGTGAAAATTTTATATAAATTATTAATTTGAAATATTTAATGTGTTAAAAAATTAATGCAATTAACAGAGTTGCAGTTTTTTTCATTTCCTGTTGTGGCCGACGTGTGTTCAGGGCCGGCACGTCCGTAAAGGCGACCTAGGCGGCCGTAGAATAGGCCGAGCGAACCCCCCCGGTTTTCACTTTCATCCGCGACACCCACCCCCTCCCTCCCGGTCCTTACTTTAATCCGCGAACTGGTCACTTTCTATTTCACTTTCAAGTTGAGGACGGCATGATTGGCATGACTGGCCTAGAGAGCCAGTTCAGCATAAATATGGATAAGACCAAGGAAGCGCTTTTAAGGTTGCATCACCTGAAGGGAGTGCGCTGTACTGTGCGTTCTCTCTTTGTCTCTCTTTCTCTCTCTCTCTCTGTGTGTGTGTGTGTGTGTGTGTGTGTGTGTGTGTGTGTGTGTGTGTGCGTGCATGCATGCATGCGTGCAAGCGTGCGTGTGTGTGTGTTGTGCCCCGATAATGTCAATAGACTGGACTGTCTTAGCAACTGGCTAAATGTTAAGGAGGACTGAGCAAAATTAATGTTCTTACTTTATAATTAATGTTCTCAACTCGCAATACAACTTTACAATGAATACAATTGTTTGTACTCAATACTTTATTATTATTATTATAATTTTCCAATTTCCATATTTGCAATGCCTGCATTTTGGATTTTTTTTATTCGTGATTAATCATGATT
>CAIGQZ010020479.1:0-10073 GCA_903798205.1 Danio tinwini
CAAACCATTGTTGTCCATTGAATTGCCCATTTAAACAAACGTGACTAGTTATCCTAATAACCTTCTTAAAAACTTTAAATTACACCTAAAGCTGAATATTAGTATTTTGCAAACAAAAATAGTAAAATAATATTATGTACTGTCATTATGCCAAAGAAAAAAGAAATACGTTATTAGAAATGAGTTATTTAAAATGTGTTGGAAAAAAATATTCTCTCTGTTCACTTGCAAAATATTTGAAACAGGAAAAAAAAAAATGAACAATTTTGTCTTCAGCTGTACATGTAACAGCATGTTTTCTCTTCCACTCAAAATAGCGATTTCTGGCATAATAAATGCTATATGGAGTATTTTGGGGGATAATTGTCAATAAATTATACCAGGGGTGCCCAAACTCGGTCCTGGCAGGCCGCTGTCTTGTTTAGCTCCAACTTGCTTCGACACACCTGCCTACATGTAAATTTCTAGTATATGTAGAAAGAGCTTGATTAGCTGGTTCAGGTGTGTTTAACTGGGGTGGAAACTAAAATATGTAGGACACCGGCCCTCCAGGACTGAGTTTGGGCACCTTTGAATTATCAACGCAATCTCACAGGAATATCATCCAATTCTTAACTTTTTAAGTGGCTAATTTGTATGAATTCGTACAATCTAATTCATACAATTAAATACGATTTGCCCATCACCCACTGAAGTTTGGGTTTAGGGGTGGGTTGGGTGCCATGCCTCCTTTTTAAATTCATACATTTTCATACGACTGAACTCATACAAATTTGTATGAATTAGCCACTAAACTGACAAAACGTAAAATACTTTTGTTGTCTTGTGAGATCGGGCTGGAATTATTCAATCAATTGTATAAATAGGAGCGTAATATGTACCATTCAAAACGTGTTACATTGAATAAAAAGTACGAAAATTGTAAATGTTGCTTTAAAAAATAAAATACTATAATATTTAAAATGGAAAAAAATAAAAATAAAATAAAAGCAAATAAAAAATAAAGCTTAAGAAAACATTTAAAAGACTAAATAGAATCAACTAATAGTGGCTACATGACTGAAGCTTTTACTTCCAGAACCACTGCTACAATCTAAGGCATTTACATTATACTAAAAAAGGTTGCTATTCCAGTAGTCTGCAGTAAGTTTTCCCTTTTCTTTGTTTGATTTTAAAGCACATACTGACCTCCATGGGATTAACAGTGATGTTAAGATTGGAGTTGTCCCAGTCCATCTCCGGGTCTTTTCTTCCCTCTTCGTCCTCTTTAGAGCTGTCTTGATGGGTGGTGTGGATACGGTAAATGCCCAAGACCACAATGACCACCAGGGCAGCTATGCACATTACAATTACCACTGTGGCTGCAGGAGGGGTACCTAATGACACAGGAAAAAAAAACAAACAAACATATACACATATATTATTTTATTTCATTTTTATTAGCAAAACTGCTAACTTGCAGCATGTTGAATTTTATGTTCATTGTTAAATGGCATTAGTAAAATAGGGGGCCAAACATATGTTGCTTCATATTCTTCTCAGTGCAAAAAAGTCTTCCTTTTTTAAATCTTTTTCCTCAAACAACATTTTAAAATGTCCATCCTGAGGTTCAGCAGCTACTGTCAGGCCCAGATTCACCCCTTGACCTGCTGTGGACCCCACACCTGTGGCCCATCTGCTGTCTCAAAGTCTCATCTAACAGCAAAATATTTCATCAGATGCAACTATAATCATATTTCTCAATAAAATATCCTTATTAGTATAAATGTTAAACGGTCATGGTGCATTATATTTAATTTTTTTTAAATCTTTTTTTTAATGTTTTTTTAATTAATTTTTTTACCTTTATTGGTATAGGACAGCAGAGATTTTACAGACAGTAAAGTGTGTGGAGCAGAACTAGGGGAAGGATCAGCAAAGAACTTCGAGCTGGTGGGATTTGAACTCGAGTTACTGTGAGTACCTCGGTGCTATGTGTCGACATGCTAACCACTAGGCTTCCTGAATTCCATTTTTTTATAAGATTTTTTTTCTAGCCCCTGTATTTTAATGGTTAAATTTTATTTTATTATACAATCATTTGTTATACAATCTAAAAAATACATGTAAAATTCCAAATATAATACATTTAAAAAGGCAAAAGTAAACATTTGTAGGTTAAAAGATGACTGTGTATGACAGACCAGTTACTCTTTTGTGATGTTTAACTCTACAGTTTGTTTCTTCTGCAGAACACAAGATAATATATTTTGAAGAATTCTGGTTGCTGATACCTATCAATTTCCATATTGAAATAATATTATTAATAATAATAATAAAATAAATGCTATGAAAGTCAATGGGTCCCAGCATTTTTCAAAATATTTTATTTTGTGTTCAAATTGTGAAATAATTATGATAGAATTATCAATGATTAAATATCCCTTTAAGTATCATTACTTTAAAAGTCAGTTAAAATAACTCTACATGTTCACTGTAAAAAACATATCTGTTAATTAATATTTAATTTTTCTGGTAATTTGTATTTTGTGGTTTACATATTTAAACATCAAAATATGTCTAGTAATATTGACCTTAAAATGGTAAAAAAAAAATAAACTGCTTTTATTCTAGCCAAAATAAAACTTTCTCCAGATATATGAAAAAGGAAAAAAATACAGGAGGGATAATAATTTTGACTTGTATAACAACTATATGTACAACCTACAGTAGTCAACATAAAAAGTGGATCATCGCCTTTCATCAAAGTTGTCCTAAAATTGTTGAACACTCATTCTTGTCCTAGAACAAATTAGATTTTTTTTATTCACTTTGAATCTTGAGTTCTGTAAATAAATAAATTAAGCTTTATTTATTGTAAGCTTTTAAAAAGTATTAATAATCAGTCTCTTAATAACAAGTCTCTAATGAAACCCTGATATAGTAAAAAATTCCTAAGGTTCATAAAAATCAGACTGAATCATGTTAATGAATAACTTTAGATTTCCGATTGATATCTTGATGTGTTCTACAATATATATAAATATAAATATATATATATGTGAAAATATAAAAGCAAAAAAATTAAAACATGTAGATTTTGGGGTTCACATAGTGCTTTCTGTTTATTTCCGGTTGTAAATTGCATTATCTCTGCTTTGTTGACTTTTGATGTTGAAAATTCAAGACTACAAATTACCAAAGTGACTTTTATTAACATTTTATTTGTTTGAGACAAGAATACACTGTTTAAGAAATAATATAGAGATAATTAAGTTTGTAAAATAACAGAAAACGTAGGGGAGAGCAGGGTAATGCCGAGTTTAGACTGTATGATTTTAGCCCCGATTTTGACTCGCGGACAGGTTTTGAGAAATTGCCGTCAAATGCCTGAAATCACAGGCAAATCGGTGCTCATTCACGCGAGTAACAATCACACAAAGTGAACTATTAAAGACACGATCTGAGAGAATAGCCGATGCCCATGAGATATTTGGCATGCTAAATATCTGGACTGGTCGGCGATTCAAATCATGCCATATGAAATGAGTTTTGACTGAAAATAACATCTGCGATTACCTACAGCCAATGAGAGAGCAGCACCCACTAGGCTTCTTTCTCGCTATGTAGTTAAAAACAAAAGATATACTACGTGTTTTTGGTTGTGAGACGTAGTCTGGACAGCAACAAAGTTGTCAGTGATTCTTCCTATTGTAAAGTCATGCAGTGTGAAACCCCGTCGCCGATACATCTTGCAGTGTAAACAAAGCAGCGACAAAACGCTGGCCCAGATAGTCATGCAGTGTGAAAATATCTGTGACATGACTACTTGGAAAATCATGTAGTCTGAACTCAGCATAAGTCACATGGGTAAGTTGTCATACTGTTTATAACTTCAACACTAGAAGTGCTATCATAAAAATCAAATAAAAAATCCTTTTATATATAATCTAGTGTGACAACTTACCTGCCGATGGGGCAAATAGTCACAAGTGCACATTCTCCATTCAACAGTCTACAGCTCCATAATGAGATAAGATATGAAAATGTAATGAATACAAAATATGTGCCAGAGACTTCCTTCTTTCATTTGGTATGCCATTTATTACATTGTGATGTATAGTGCTCAGTAAAAGTTAGAAAGTATGAAAAGTGTGACAACTTACCCTGCTCCCTCCTACTGGTAGTTTGTTACCTATAGTATTTATAGCATAATTTACCACACAAACGCAGATGATATACCACTTCAAACTATTAAAAATGTCAACAAGAGTCACTTTTCAAACTTTTCAACATCAAAAAAGCTTTAGGAGGAACAATCAAGATCCCATAATGCAATTCGAAAGCATAAATAAGTAATAAAAAAAAACAAACATGAATCACCAAATACGGAAAACTGTTTATTTACAAATATGTTTACAGTGTACTGGTATTAGTATAGACATATACAATAGCATTGAATAATTGACCTCTGGTGCATCTCTAGATATATGCATTACAATATTTATATACACATATACATTATAGTGGGAGAGAGAAGGTCGCTGTAAGTCACCCTGCTTTGCCCCTAACTGTTCTAAAATCATTATAATGCATAACCTGGAGCAGCTAACCTCATTCTGCTCTCTATTCCACAAAAAATGTTTATTCATTATATTGTTATGACTCACTCAGCTACACAGAAATCAATACGACCCTGCATTACTGTTGTTTTAGTGCTTTTCTACAGGAAGGTGCTCGAGGTGAAGCTTATTTAGCCATGTTGACAGAGGAAGAGAGTTTGGCACGTTCACGTTAAGAAAAGCGTGATTCACTGGGACCTTACAGTCAGCAAGAGCAGGACTGAGAGCGCGAGGTCACACTGCCACCTGCTGTTTTTTCCATGTCTCTCGTAAAACAGCCTGTCATCGCTCTTTCTTCAGTCGGCAGATCTGGCTGCGCCCTTGGGGAGATGATCGTTCGCTGCTGTCCCTGGTGTGTGTGTGTGCGTGAGCTGCTGGAGTAAGTGCAATTTTCCCAAGCCTCTTCAAACTAACAATATATGCTCTCAAGAGCCTGTCACGCGCCTCCACCAGTGTGCAGGGGTTTGTATGCTGGTGTATATCTATGTCTTATTTTTTTCCAAAAGCCCAATTCCCCTATGAATAGTTTTGCTGTCCTCCATAAACCACTTGTTTACAGTTTAATGAGATGGTTTAACAAAGCAGCAACACATTTTTAATTAATGACTAAATAATGACTTTTAGATTTTACTAGGGGGGAGTCTTTAGGGACTTGAAGATCTGATCTGATTTCGATCCTGGGAGTTATGATTTGATACCAAAATGATTTTTTAGCTAATTTTATTTGCACCTATTCCTTTGGCTATGCAAATGCATCTTTCCAATAGGGCTGCACGATACTGGAAAAATCTAACATTGCGATTTTTTTTTATTCTGTGATATATATATATATATATATATATATATATATATATATATATATATATTGAAGTGTGAAATTTTACTAAATCAGTTACATAACTAATTTGCAAAGATTTATTTAGATGATTCTGTAGGGTAGTGCATATGCATAACATATAAGAAACAATCTGCAAGCACAGATAAAATATTGAAAAAAAAAGATGCAAATTAAATAAACATTGTTTTATTGTTTTCCGAGGAGCTGAACTGTATTCAGGTTTACAGTAATTGAATAATCAAATGTAACATAATAGTCTTCATTTTTAAGGCAGACAAGCTCTATAGCACTGTTCTTCTTGATCTCTTGAATCTACCCTCCCTCCTTTTATTTTCTTGCTTTTCACTAACAATTCTATAACCCTCTCTTCCCTCCTTGGTCTACCAAAATATTACAGAGACGGTACCCCTACTCTGAGTGTTTGGTATCACCGTACAGTAGGACGCCTGATCAACCTACCTACTGTTGCAATCAGAATTATTCAACCCCCTGATTTATTAGCCCCCCTGTTTATTTTTTTCCCCAATTTTTGTTTAACAGAGAGATTTTTTAAAACACATTTCTAAACATAATAGTTTTAATAACTCATCTCTAATAACTGATTTATTTTATCTTTGACATGATGACAGAAAATAATATTTGACTAGATATTTTTCAAGACACTTCTATACAGCTTAAAGTGAAATTGAAAGGCTTAACTAGGTTAATTAGGTTAACTAGGCAGGTTAGGGTAATTAGGCAAGTTATAGTATAATGATGGTTTGTTCTGTAGACTATAGAAAAAATAAATAGCTTAAAGGGGTTAATAATTTTGACCTTAAAATGGGTTTTAAAAATTAAAAACTGCTTTTATTCTAGCCAAAATAAAACAAATAAGACTTTCTCCAGAAGAAAAAAATATTATCAGACATACTGTGAAAATGTCCTTGTTCTGTTAAACATCATTTGGGAAATATTTAAAAAAGAAAAACAAATTCAAAGGGGGTTCAATAATTCTGATTGCAACTGTACCTGTTTACTGTTTATCCTTTTCCCTTCCCCTTCATCCCACTGTTTCTTTAGCATCCCTTTACTCCCTACAATAAAGTCTAGCTCAAAGTGTGCCATGATCCACACTGGTGAAATCCAGACTCAACATTGCGTATACTTGCGATGTGATTATTGCGAATGATCACTTTCCAATATCAATGCTGAAACAATATATTGTGTAGTTTCTAACTTTACATTTAAAATAAAATTTGAGTTTCTATGCTTGTGTTTATGATTGGTATGGTTTATGTACGACAGTACTGCCATCTAAAATATATGTTTTATTAACAAAGCTCTGAACTGGATGAACAACATTAGGAGGAATGATGGCTGAGTTTACCTGAGATGTGATCGGAGTTGACAGTGTGAACCACAAGTGGATGATGCACAGGTCTCATGAACTGGGATTGGACCGCCATGTGATTGACATGCTCAGCGGCCTCTGAGCTGTGCACTACTCCAATCTGAAGGGCGGGACAAACAGAAATTACTTGAGAAAGTACTAAGGGATTAAAGAAAATGCTGCTTTAAACTAACAAGTCATAATTATTAGCCCTCCTGTAAAATTTTTATTATTTTATATATTTTTCCCAAAGTTCTGTTTAAGAGAGATTTTTTTACAGCACATTTCTAAACATAATAGTTTTAATTACTAATTTCTAATAACTAATTTCTTTTGTCTTTGCTATGACAACAGTACATAATACTAGATATTTTTCAAGATGCAAGTATTTAGCTTTAAGTGCAATTTAAAGGTAATTAGGCATTTCCAGAAGAAAAACATATTACAGTAAATACTGTAAAAAAAATCTTACTTTGTTAAATTTTGGAAATATATGAAAAAAAAGAAAAGAAAAACACAGGAGGGCTAATAATTTTGACTTCAACTGACTGTAGGTTTGACTACAAATTGTATAGCAAAAGAAGCTTAAAAATTATAATAATAAATAATGTTTACATATGTTTTGGGGTCCGTCATTAACGAAACCATGATACAGTGAAAAATTTTATTTTATACTAAGGTTCATAAAAATCCGACTGATTCATGTCAATGAATAACTTTAGATTTTCTCTAGATATCTTGATGTGTCCTACAAAAACAAACATATCAAACAAAATGGCTAAATGAAAATATACTAATTGGTGAAAAAAGTAATTATTTAAAGCGCACATGTAAAGCAAAGCTTACGAACAAGTACTGTAGATTAAGTTGTAATCAACTACCTTTCGATGTACTGATAATAATAAATATACACATATTAGTAATTAGCAGTAGTTTAAATTAAATAATAAATAATAATACTATAAAAGCTATGTAGCAAATTAAGCTATATTTGTTTTTGTAAGCTTTACAAATATATATAATAATGAATAATGTATAAAAAAAATTTTTGAGGTCAGTCCCTATTACAATAGATAATGATATAGTGAAAATTTTCATTTTATACTAAGGTTGAAACAATCAGACTGAATCTTGTCAATGAATAACTTTAGATTTCCTCAAGATATATTGATGCATCCTACAGCTAATTTAAAATATACTAATTAATGAAAATACAAAAAAGCAGAAACATGTAAAACAAAGCTATAGAACAAGTACTGTACTGTAGATTAAGTTTTAATCAACTACCTTTCAATGTGCTGATATTAATATGTATACACATATTAAAAATTAGTAGGGTCACACTTTATTTTGATGGTCCATTTGTTGAATTAAGTTACATTGGATCTACATGCCAACTAATTATCATTACATTATAAGTAGACTGTTAGGTTGGGGTTAGGGTTAGTGTAAGTTGACATGTACAGTACTTGCAAAGTTTCTTATAGTCAGTTAAATGTCTGTTGAAGAAGCAGTATCAACAGATATTAAGCAGACAGTCTACTAATACTCAAATGGACCATCAAAACAAAGTGTTACCATTAGTAGTAGTTTAAATTAAATAATATTATAGAACCTATATAGCAAATGAAGCTTTATTTATTTATTTATTTATTGTAAGCTTATATATATATATATATATATATATATATATATATATATATATAAATTATAAACTATACTAACTAATGAAAATACAGAAGTCATGAATTAAAGCAGAAACATGTTAAACAAAGCTATAGAACAAGTACTGCAGATTAAGTCATAATTAACCACCTTTTAATGTACTGATATTAATAGATATACACATTAGTAATTACACATACATTACACGACTTTAAATAAAACAATAAATAATAATACTATATAATATAATATACTTAAAAGTCTAAAATATGCACAAAAATAACTGAATTACAAAATTAAATACTAAATTAATCATATTGTTTATTTAAAATATGATGTTTATTTAAAAATTTTCTAAAATTATTAATTATTAATATATATATTAATAACTTATGTATAAATATTTATAGTTTGCAATCATAAATCAAGAGCCAGAATTCAAGCATCTGTCTCTGCAGTACACAGCTCACTTTTAAGTACCAAGAGTCCAAAAGTGCAAAAAGACTACAGAAAAGCAGGAATTGGAAGAGGGGATAAAGTGAATGGATGATATAAAGAATAAGAAACCATGCCCCGGTATGAAGGCAGTCTCTGACCTCCAAGTTGAACTCATTGCTTGTGTAGCGTCCATTCAGTTCAGAGCAACTGAGCCGGAACCTTCTCTCCGACAGACCGCCGGGCTTCCAGTTACGGTACCTCACCTGCCTGATGGCCTGTTCATAATGTGCCATGGAGTCCACACCTGAGACCAAAGAAAGACTATAGCATAAGGCAGGCGGTCGCTCTATACTCCAACAAAAGACTCTAACTCAGGGTCGTCGCTAGACCCAATTTACTCGGGCACGTGCCCCAGTAAAAGTCTCCAGTGCCTCAGTAAATGCTTTGAGATATGATTTACTTCATATGGAAAGTGCATTTATTAAGAGTGGTAATCCCGGAATAAAGACGTTATTCTCTATGTGCAACCGAATCAATGCTGGTGAAAGCAATGTGTTTAATCAAAAAGCAAACTGACGCATCTCTGCATGTCCCGGTTGTTAACACACATGCCGAAAAATGTACTTTCTGTTCTCGCTCATGCATTGTGATACTGGCATTAGAATTTCGGTTGTTTATTTAGAATAATAATTGTGTAATAACAACAATACTTGTATATATATATATATATATACATTTTTTGAGGGAGGGGGCGTGCTCCAGTAAAGCTTTATGTCTAGCAACGCCCCTGCTCTAACTCGACGGGAACAAGTAGGACTCTTGGTCCTTCTCTAATAAATGTAGTCGACACTTTCAAAACACTTTAGGAAATGTCAAGGTGATTTGAATTTGCTTGTAGAAAGCCAAATGTACAGTGTGATTGATAGAAGCAGAGAACTGTTCAACAGTCTGAGCAGAATCCGGGTTGAAGAGTTTAGAGCACCATTGAAAGTGACTTTTAAAGATCAAAACTTTTTTTTTTGAAAAGGATAAAATGTTTGAAGTCAAAACACCAGATATTTAAAGAGTGCTCAAACTTACTGTATCACTGATAACAGATGTAAAGTGGTGCTACAGCTATTTTTTCACCCCAAAAGACACGGAACTACTATCATTTATT
>CAIGQZ010020490.1:50163-64202 GCA_903798205.1 Danio tinwini
TATACCATACCATACTATATCATATCATACCATACTTCTTTACTAAACTATACTATACCATCAGTGGCATAGCAGACAGGCCCCGCTGGTCTTCAGTTTGCGTGATCATAACTCACCTCAGCCTTATCACCCCCTGCCCCTCCCCCGGGCTTCATTTTACGCGATCATAAGCACGCGCATAAAAAAAATAGGGGCAAATAATATTGACTAACTGTAGATGTATGTGTATATGTGATTTGTCACTCATGTTAAGTGCTGGAACGGTTCAAAAATGCATGTGGACAGTGCTTCAGTTTGACTCTGAAATGTGAAAGATGTGCACAGCTGTGATGCATCAGTGTGTGTGTGTGACATGCTGCTCTGAGACTGTGACAGACGGTGCAGTGGAGTAGGGATTATTGATGCTGTCCTGTCCGTCTGTCCTACAAATTAATAAACTAAAACAGGAAGAAACAAATCTGAATTTATCTCTGTGAAATCATTTAACAGGCGCTCCATGCTGTGTGGTGTACAGTATAGAGGGTTGCCGGATGTTTTCTGGGGTTACTAAGGTGTTCTGTGTGGTTTATAAAGGGTTGCCAGGGTGTTGTGCATGGTTGCTAGGGTGTTGCTGAGTAATATTTTCTGTCTGGTTGCTAGGGTATTTCCAAGTTGTTTTGTGTAGTTGCTGGGATGTTGCCCGGGTGTTGTCTACAGTTACTAAAGTGTGTTTACTAGGGTGTATTTGCTGGAATTGCTAAGGTGTTCTCTGTGGTTACTAAAGTGTTGCCTTTGTGTTGTTTCTAAGGTGTTTATGAGGTGTTCTGTTTAGTGCTGGGGTGTTGCCAAGGTTTTTTGTGAGGTTGCTAGGGTGTTTTAGGGTTTTTTTGTAGTTACTGGGATGTTGCTAAGGTGTTCTATGTGGTTTCTAGGTTGTTTCTATTGTGTTTTTTGTGGTTACTAGAGTGTTGCTAAGGTGTTCTATTTAGTTTCTAGGCTGTTTCTATGGTGTTTTGTGTGGTTACTAGAGTGTTGCTAAGGTGTTCTGTGTGGTTTCTAGGCTGTTTATATGGTGGTCTGTGTGGTTACTAGAGTGTTGCCAGGGTGTTGTCTGTTATTACTAAAGTGTTGTTACTAGGGTGTTTTGTGTAGTTGCTGGGATGTTGCTAAGATGTTATGTGTGTTTACTAAATTGTTGCTTTTGTGTAGTTGATATGATGTTCCTAAGGTGTTCCAGGCTGTTTATAGGTTGTTTATATGGTGTTCTGTGCAGTTGCTAAGTTGTCCTGAGTGGTTTCTAGAGTATTGCTGATGCGTTCTGTGTAGTTACTGTGATGTTGCTAAGGTGTTCTATGTGGTTTCTAGGTTGTTTATATATTGCTTTGTGTAGTTGCTAGGATGTTGCCAGGCTGTTGTCTGTGGTTACTAAAGTGTTGTTACAGGGATGGTTACTAAAGTGTGGTCACTAGGGTGTTTTTTGTAGTTGCTGGGATGCTGCTAAGGTGTTCTTTGTGGTTTCTAGGCTGTATATGCAATGTTCTGCATGGTTGCTAAGGTTTTCCGTGTGGTTTCTATATTGTTTATAAGCTGTTCTGTTTAGTTGCTAAGTTGTTCTGAGTGGTTTCTAGAGTATTGCTGATGTGTTTTATGTGGTTGCTAGGGTGTTTCTAAGGTGTTATGTGTTATTAAGTTGTGCTGTGTGGTTTTTAGGGTGTTTATGATTTTTTGTTTAGTTGCTGGGGTGTTGCCGGTGTGTTGTCTGGGGTTAATAAAGTTTGCCAGAGGTTCCAGGGTGGTTGCTAAGCTGTTTAAAGGGAGTTCTGTGTAGATGCTGGGATGTTGCTATGGTGTTCTGTGTGGCTTTAAGGTGTTTATATGGTGTTCTGTGTAGTTGCTGGGATGATGCCAGGGTGTTGTCTACAGTTACTAAAGTGTTGCTAAGGTTTAGTTGATAGACTTCCTCTATGTGTGTGTGTGTGTGCATGTGTGTGTGCGTGTGTGCATGTGTGCGTGAGTACGTGTGTGCGTGCGAGTGCATATGTGTGTGTATTCTGAATGGAGCAGTATAGTTCCTCCATCTGCCTCTACTGGATCAGAGAAGCAGTATCAGTGTGAGCAGATTACTGATCTCCTGATAGCCTTAATGTCCTTTAGATTGTGTTTGCCAACCGCCCTGCAGAGAGACAGACATGATCATGTGAAAGATTTCAGTCACAAACCGAAGTGCTAAATCCCCTGCGTCTGCTGTGGAGATTGTAGAGGTTTGTGTGCATGAACACTCCTTCACCTTTCATAGCCAGTGGAGAAATATAATGGTGTTTGTGGCTGTTGATGGTCTGATGATCACTGCTGAACACCAGTCTGATTCCCGCTTATTCAGACTTATAAACCCCTCTCAGATTCCTGCCAAAGTCAGAGCTGCATTATAAACATTTACATCTGGTGATGCTTTCTGAAACGTTCAGACTGGGTTTTTCATGATGTGTTAAACTAAAGATGACAGATTTGTCAAAGCATGCATTAGTTAGATATTGCCATTCATTCAGCTTGCTTTTATACCTGTCCAAATTCCACAGTGATGGACTGACCAGAGCACAAACACAGAACAACACACAGTAAACCATTTAAGTCAAGTCACTTTTACTTCTGCCGAGTGTCCCAAATGCAGCTTTACATATAAAAATTATTAATCAAGTTTAAATGGATAGTTCACCCAAACATTTTAATTCTGCCATCATTTTTGCCTTAATTTTTCACTTTTTTTCTGTTTAACACAAGCTATTTTGAAGAATGTTGGATTTAACATTCTTCAAAATACCTTCTTTTGTTCTCAACAGAAGAAAGAAACTCAGGTTTGAAACAAGAAAAGGATGATAAAATAATCACACAATCTAAGAAGTGCAGGTACAAGAGCTGTCACTGGGGCAGTACCTTTTCAAAGGGTACACATTTGTACCTGAAGGGTCCATATTGGTACCTCGAAAATATATATTAGTACCTACAAATTTTAGAAGGAGCACTTTTGTACTTTTTAGGTACTAATATGTCACCTTGAGGTAATAATATGGACCTTTTTTGTACCTTTCGAAAAGACCTCAGTGACAACTCGCGTACCTTTATGTCTGAGAGTGCAGAATTTTCCTTTTTTTGGGGTAAACTGTCCCTTTAAGACTATTCTCTATTCGTAAAGTTTGTCTCATCAGCTTTTTGAACAGATTTTAAAGGTGACCTATTATGCCACTTTTATTACAATATATAAAATAAGTCTCTGGCGAGTGTGTGTTTGAGTGTGAGCTGAAAAATCACACAGATAATGTTCTCTAACTCTCTGAAACTGACCCTTTTAGGTTTTGATCCTAATTGATGCGTTTTGGTGACTGTCACTTTAAATTCAAATGAGATTGTGCTTTTTTAAGAAGAGGGCGGATCTACAAACACCTGTGTGTCAGCATAGCGACATGTGTAAAACAAGGCGTGCATGTGTGCTTCAGTGTTAGTGTGTGCTTCATGCTTCTGTCAGTCTATGTTGCTCCTGTCGCTGTTCATTTGTGCTTCATCTAAATCTCCACATCTATAATCCTCTTAGTCTATGCTGACATTATCTTCAGCAGCTCAAACACTCTAATGGCTAATGGACAGACGGCTGCTTCACACTCAGGGCTGCTCTTTATGCTAATGAGATGGAGAGATGGTCACTAGTGGGCGGGGCTTTCCCACTCTGATAACACGTACAAAGTGAGAATGTCAATCAAAGTGTTTCTGCAGACTGTTTTGATCAAGTCTGATTAGAACAAACACCATTCATGTTTATCATAAGTGGCTGCTGGAGATATTCACACATTAGCTGTGTTTAAATTCCTTAGAAAAGTGATCTTTGCATAATTGGTACTCTTTAAGAGACAATTCGTAGTTTTGTTGCTATTTAGGAGAACAGCTAATGTGCTCAGATGAAATGTTTTGTGAATATGAGCCCAGATCTTCATCCTCAGGTTGTCATCATGAACTGAAGTCCAGACAAGAGAAAAGCAGAAGTTCATCACAAGTAAACTGGAGAAGGTGGAAAACACTCGACATCCAGATGAATCATCAGTGTTTGCAGCTCATCAGCCAATCAGGAGGCAGAACAGAGCAGGACAAAAGGCAAGAACTAAGGAATAAAAGCTCATATTTTTAGAATTAATTATAACTGACATTAAAATGATTTGAGTGAAATAAGTGAAGTGAAATAATGAAGCCACTTCAGCAGCAGAGCTGAAAAGCTCATTATGCAAATGCATTCATTTGACCTGGTTAACAATAATCTGTATTTTACCAAAGACTATAGAGTACGCTTGACATGTCACTCCTATAGATCTGAATGGGGAGAAATGCAATATGGCCTCTCTAGGAAGGAAGTCCTGCTTTTAAGTAAAGGAATCAATCATTGATCGCTATAAGCCAATTATAGCGCCACATTAGAAACTGGGCCAGTTTTAGAGGGCCAGACCAATACAGTGAACTGTTCAGCCCAAAATATCACATTTCCAAAACAATAGTATGTAAAACATTATAATGAGACATTTGAGAAAATGCAGAGTACACAATTATATCATTATAAAATAAACATTTACTAAAAAACAAGCTTCAAGAATGAAATCAAATTTACACAATGAATGCATGTGTCTTCAAGACCAGCAGCACAACATCACCTTTAGATGAAAAAGCAATAAATGCCACAGGGTTGTCTGTTTGTTTGTTTCTCCTTAGTTTTAATTTGCTTGATGTAGCGTGTCTCTGTAAATGACAGGCACTGGTGTGCAAGATTCAGTCAGTTCTTCTTGTGTAGTGTGGCATAGAGCACGACAATAATGCAAAACTGATCTGAGATCAGGTCAATGAAACCCAGGGCCTGTTCCATCAACCAAGCTCACAGAAAAAGTCAGGCTTATTTTGATAAGTCAGGTTTATTAATGGCAGATTTGGTTTCATAAATCAAATTTACAATAGACTCAGTTACTCTGGCAACTTATGCTGGGGAAATAGTCTGGTCTGGGGCAGGTTAACTCTCAGGCTAAGTCTTAAGTTCAAGCTTAATCAAAGTAATGTTAACATTCACCTACCGGAATTTGATATCATTTTAAATCACTTAACCCCTTAATAATGATTAACTTTATAGTCACTTCATAGTAAATATATTTACACACCAAACATCTTTAAGAATAGAACGATAATGCATTTAAATTCAAATAAGCTAATCTAAACCAAAGAAATACAAACTACATTTTTATATATTTGGTTATGTTTCTGTTGGTTTTGTTTTTCCTGTTTATTAAAAAATATATTTTCCCCCAACATATTAATTTGTATGTACATTTTTTTGGACTGATCTTCAGTTTATTTTTGGTCACAAAAATAACCATATTTTAATGGTCTGTTTGTTGAATTTAGGTTACATTGCATCTACATGCCAACTAACTATCATTAGATTATAAGTAGACTGTTAGGTCGGGGTTAGGGTTAGTGTAAGTACTTGCAAAGTTTCTTATAGTCAGTTAAATGTCTGTTGAAGGAGCAGTATCAGCAGATTTTAAGCTGACAGTCTACTAATACTCAAATGGACCATCAAAATAAAGTGCTACCTTAGTTTTTGTTAGATTAGTTCCAAATGTTGCTTTGGTACTGAATGTGTGTAATGTACAGGGTGGGCCATTTATATAGATACACCTTAATAAAATGGGAATGATTGGTGATATCAACGTCCTGTTTGTGGCACATTAGTATATGTGAGCGGGCAAACTTTTCAAGATGGGTGGTGACCATGGTGGCCATTTTGAAGTTGGCCGTCTTGGATCCAACTTTTGTTTTTTTTCAATAGGAAGAGGGTCATTTGACACATCAAACTTATTGGGAATTTCACAAGAAAAATTATGGTGTGCTTGGTTTTAACGTAACTTTATTCTTTCATGAGTTATTTACAAGTTTCTGACCACATATACAGGGAGCGCAGAATTATTAGGCAAATAAGTATTTTGACCACATCCTCCTCTTTATGCATGTTGTCTTACTTACACGTAGTCTGGAAAGCCTACTACTAATTAAGCATATTAGGTGATGTGCATCTGTAATGAGAAGGGTTGTGGTCTAATAACATCAACACCCTATATCAGGTGTGCAGAATTATTAGGCAACTTCCTTTCCTTTGGCAAAATGGGTCAAAAGAAGGACTTGACAGGCTCCAAAAAGTCAAAAATAGTGAGATATCTTGCAGAGGGATGCAGCACTCTTAAAATTGCCAAGTTTCTGAAGCGTGATCATCCAACAATCAAGCCCTTCATTCAAAATAGTCAACAGGGTCGCAAGAAGCGTGTGGAAAAACCAAGGCGCAAAATAACTGCCCATGAACTGAGAAAAGTCAAGCGTGCAGCTGCCAAGATGCCACTCGCCACCAGTTTTGCCATATTTCAGAGCTGCAACATCACTGGAGTGCCCAAAAGCACAAGGTGTGCAATACTCAGAGACATGGCCAAGGTAAGAAAGGCTGAAAAACCACCACCACTGAACAAGACACACAAGCTGAAACATCAAGACTGGGCCAAGAAATATCTCAAGACTGATTTTTCTAAGGTTTTATGGACTGATGAAATGAGAGTGAGTCTTGATGGGCCAGATGGATGGGCCCGAGGTTGGATCTGTAAAGGGCAGAGAGCTCTAGTCCGACTCAGTACTGGTTTGGGCTGGAGTACTGGTTTGGGCTGGTATCATCAAAGATGAGCTTGTGGGGCCTTTTCGGGTTGAGGATGGAGTCAAGCTCAACTCCCAGTCCTACTGCCAGTTTCTGGAAGACACCTTCTTCAAGCAGTGGTACAGGGAGAAGTCGGCATCCTTCAAGAAAAACATGATTTTCAAGCAGGACAATGCTCCATCACACGCGTCCAAGTACTCCCCAGCGAGGCTGGCAAGAAGGGGTCTAAAAGAAGAAAAACTAATGACATGGCCTCCTTGTTCACCTGATCTGAACCCCATAGAGAATCTGTGGTCCATCATCAAATGTGAGATTTACAAGGAGGGAAAACAGTACACCTCTCTGAACAGTGTCTGGGAGGCTGTGGTTGCTGCTGCACGCAATGTTGATGGTGAACAGATCAAAACACTGACAGAATCCATGGATGGCAGGCTTTTGAGTGTCCTTGCAAAGAAAGGTGTCTATATTGGTCACTGATTTGTTTTTGTTTTGTTTTTGAATGTCAGAAATGTATATTTGTGAATGTTGAGATGTTATATTGGTTTCACTGGTGAAAATAAATCATTGAAATGGGTATATATTTGTTTTTTGTTAAGTTGCCTAATAATTCTGCACAGTAATAGTCACCTGCACACACAGATATCCTCCTAAAATAGCTCAAACTAAAAACAAACTAAAAACTACTTCCAAAAATATTCAGCTTTGATATTAATGAGTTTTTTGGGTTCATTGAGAACATGGTTGTTGTTCAATAATAAAATAATACTCAAAAATACAACTTGCCTAATAATTCTGCACTCCCTGTAAAATGTGCTCAATGTGCTGCCCTTTGTGTTGGATGGTCAATGCAACCCTCTTCTCCCACTCTTCACATGCTGATAGGCAACACCGCAGAAGAAATGCCAGCACAGGCTTCCAGAATCGTAGTTTCAGGTGCTGCACATCTTGTATCTTCACATCATAGACAACGGCCTTCAGATGACCCCAAAAAAAAAGTCTAAAGGGGGTCAGATTGGGAGACCATGGGGGCCATTCAACTGGCCCACGACGACCAATTCACTTTTCAGGAAACTGTTCATGTAGAAATGCTCGGACCTGACACCCATAATGTGGTGGAGCACCATCTTCCTGGAAAAAATTCAGGGAGCATGCCAGCTTCAGTGCATAAAGAGGGAAACACACATCATCGTGTAGCAATTTCAAATATCCAGTGGCCTTGAGGTTTCCATTGATGAAGAATGGCACAAATATATGCACAAAGATATTATTGTAAAAGTGTCCTCTAGAAAATATTAATTTAAAAGAGAGATCTAAACAAAATGAATAACACGCATTTAATAAAGAAAATCTATTCAGAAAACACTGACTGATGTAAAGAAGTAGGCTACATTTCTTAAAGAATGACTTTAAAGCTGTAAACCCTGAGTCGAGTAATCAGGAGATGAATCCGGGCTGAGCAGTAGCCTCACTTTAATATAAAGATAATTTTCCCACGGGCCACGGGAAACACATGTGTCATAAGGAAATCAGCAATTTGCAGTGGTTTCGGCAGTAAATATAAATCCCACTGCTTATGCGTGCACGGCTTTTTGTAGCCATTATTTTTTTAAACTTAATGTGCTGACGTTATGTACATTTTGAATGTTACAGGGAGCCTGCAATGCATTAACTTCTTTCTTTCTTTCTTTCTTGCAAGCAACAATTGGCAGTAAGTGCGCATTCTCTCTTTCTCTCTCACGTGCACGTGCACAAGCACTACTTTAGTGTATTGTGACATATTTAATTTAATATTAATAGGCCTAAATAATAGCCTATATTGTAAAATCTGCAGTTTCCTGTCAGCCTTCTCTCTTGCTTTGTTGCAAGTCGAACTGTAATTTTTGATTATTATGTTTAAATGATGATATGTTTGAACTCTAAAAACCAACGCGGCTCACTCGCTGTGAACAGCTGTCTCATTTCAGAGCTCTTTCAGTTCTCATAACAACATAACATAATCGCTGCATCTATGCTTGACCTTCAGGGTTTTACGACAGTAACGTGCACGAGCGGTTATCTAGATTATTTAAACTAAACTCAGATTTGTCAGATCAAATGATCTTCAACTTGCTGTTATGGATCCAATTTAAGCGTGGACGTTAGTCAGGTTTTCCACTTTAATCCCCGCTTTTCTAAACCACTTTTATGAAACAGCCCCCTGTTCAGTTATTGGCCACTGGGGGTGATCTGAGTGAATCGGCATGGTTTATAAAGATTTAATGGTATCGCCCTCTAGTGGACAAACATTCAGTTTTCAAAACATTTTGAAACGGACATAATCTGCTGAAACCTTGTCAATTTGATTCATGCTCTGAACTATTGATTCCTAAAGGTTTTGAATCTTAATGAAGTGTAGTGCCATCACTACATTGTTGTTTCCAAATACGAAATGTAATCGTGAACACACAGTTTGTAATAATTTAATATTTCCCCATTCAAAGCGCGTTTCAGATGTTGCCTTAAAGGAACTTTAACCCTTGTGTGCTGTTGTGCTTGTGGTCGTTTTCATCCACTCTGGGCTGATTTTGAGTCTTAATTTGGCCTCAGCTTTCTCTGTGTTTCAGCAAATGTGATGATTTTTGCTGGTGAATCTTATTTTGACATATTTTGAGAAAACACTTTGGAATTTTTTTAAAACTCAGCAATACACTCTGAGCACATTTACTTTGGTGATGTTGAGGGCTGTTTTTGCCCCATTGACTTCCATTATAATCACATTTATTGATTGCAAAGCCATGACTGGATGATTTTATAATCAAAAAATGTGATTATATTAGAAGTCAATGCAGCAAAAACAGCTACCAACTAAAGGCCGGCTTTTTATATATATATATATATATATATATATATAATCCTGAACGATTGTAGCATGTCAGACTGCACGAACATGACTCCCATGTCACACTGAGTACGTTTACATGGACACCAATAATTTGATTTTAATGCGATTAAGACAATACTCTGATTAAGAGTCGACCATGTAAACAGCGATTTTTGATTAATTTAATCAGATTAAGGTCTCAAACGAACTAAAGAGAAATGGAATTAAGACGTGGAGTATGCCGATTTTAGTCGCATTATTGAAGTGCAGTACAGACATGTAAACACCTTAATCAAACTATTATCATCATGTAAGGCTTTTCGCCGACAGGATCCACACACACACACAGCTGTTTGACACTCTCTGCACCTACTGAGTTAGTGAAGACCAAAGACACCACATCGTGAACTGCAGAGTTTTTTTTTCTTCCATTCAGCATGCGGTATGAACTTCCATTAAAACTACACTCTTCCAGCAGTTCATAGTTGCATTCAATATCTGGTTTGACACGGTGGGCATGCCCGAATGAAAGTGACAGTGCCAAACCACAGTTAAAGTCGACAAATTAATAATGAAACATCCGAAATTACATGAAACTCCAGAGGAAATGCGGATAGCGTGGTGACGCAATGACGTTAATCTAATTATGTGCTATAACATGTAAAACGGGATCATGAAAGGAACATTCAAAAAGCAACTCATGTAAACACCTTAATCTTATTATTGTCTTAATTAGATTAAGGAAATGATTTGACTACTGATATCCATGTAAATGTAGTCACTGAAAAATCATAAAGTCAGACTAAACGACAATGAGGACACACCAAGCATGACAGAATATGCCCCAGGAGTTTGACGTCATCCACCCGTGGCACTTTCACTATCCCACGCTCTGAAATGAATCCTCGCAGCAAACATAAACCATCTGTAGTGGCAATTGTGCACACGCCATGTCTCAATAATAAAACCAGGAAGAAAAAAAGGTTTGACATTTCCCTGCGGTCATTTGAATTGTCGCATAAATCACGTCATCAAATTCAGAGCTCTATTGGTTCTTGGATTGACTCTCATACTGCAGGAAAGTGTTTGAAATCTTCTGACACGGCCAGAACTTCTTTGGAGGAAAAAGCTGATTGAAACGTCTGTGAACATATCAAACCAACGATCAAAGATCACAGATTTTAGCCCAGGATTTCAGGAATCTTTTAGGATTTCCCAAATTTGTCTCAGATGACAAAATCATCTGAAAGCTAGGAAAGAGGTTATAACACATCATAATACAGTGAAACTGAGATCTCTCAAGAAATATAGTCCACAGGTTTTAATGACTGGACTTAGCAAGGATGACTGGTCTAAGGTTTTGCAGTGTGATGTGGTTTTGGATAAAGTTGCACCTTTTAAAAAAATAAGAATTAAGCAAAGGACCTTGGATGAAGGATAGCATTTTAAAAGCAATTAAGGAGCGTAATGATAGTTTTAAAAGGTTTTAAAAAGATAGTAAGAATTTACTTTATTATGAGCAAAGGAAAAGGATTGAAGTAAAAGACGAGGTAAAAAAGGCTATAGTAATTTTATTTGTGGATAACATTAAAGAAACTAAGCAAGATTCACACAAATCATGGAGATTATTAAATGATTTAGGGCCTCAAAAAAAATCCTAAACTAATTGTTCAAAAATTAGCCTTAAGGTGGATGGAAAATTAATGTCGGATCAGTTAAAGGTTGCTAATTATTTTAATGGGTTTTGTTCATAACTGTGGCAGAGAAATTGGTTAATAAGCTTCCAGTACATGATTATATTTTTAATAATAAAGTAGTTAGGGTGACGCATTGGCACAGTAGGTAGTGCTGTCACCTCACAACAAGAAGGTCGCTGGGTCAGTGTGTGTTTCTGGGTGGAGTTTGCATGTTCTTCCCGTGTTGGCGTTGGTTTCCTCTGGGTGCTCCGGTTTCCCCCACAGTCCAAACACATGTGCTATAGGGGAATTGGGTAGGCTAAATTGTCCATAGTGTATGAATGTGAATGAGTGTGCATGGATGTTTCCCAGAGATGGGTTGCAGCTAGAAGGGCATCCCAGATTATTAAAGGGACTAAGCCGAAAAGAAAATGAATGAATGAATGAATGAATGAATAAAGTAGTTATATAGTATTATGCTAAGGGTGGTTTAATAATAATAATAATAATAAATAAAGTAGATGAGGGGAATATATTTAAGAAATTAATAACACTAAAAAATAGTAAAGCAGCAGGGTTAGATAATATTCAAGTGCAGTTCCTCAAAGACTCTGCAAAATTAATCTCTTCAATGGTTACACATATTATTAATATTTCTATTTGTCTAGGTAAAGTTCCTGATGAGCTGAAACAAGCAAGAGTTATTCCTCTTTTTAAGAAAGGTGGTAGGTTTGATGTTAATAATTATAGGCCAGTATCAATTTTGAGTTCTTTGTCTAAAGTGGGCAACGCAGTGGCGCAGTAGGTAGTGCTGTCGCCTCACAGCAAGAAGGTCGCTGGTTCAAGCCTCGGCTGGGTCAGTTGGCGTTTCTGTGTGGAGTTTGCATGTTCTCCCTGCGTTCGTGTGGGCTTCCCCTGGGTGCTCCGGTTTCCCCCACAGTCCAAAGACATGCAGTACAGGTGAATTGGGTAGGCTAAATTGTCCGTAGTGTATGAGTGTGAATGTGTGTGCATGGATGTTTCCCAGAGATGGGTTGCAGCTAGAAGGGCATCTGCTGCGTAAAAAATAAAACGGTGGATAAGTTGGCGGTTCATTCTGCTGTGGCGACCCCAGATTAATAAAGAGACTAAGCCGAAAAGAAAATGAATGAATGAATGTCTAAAGTGATGGAGAAAATTATTAAGGATCATTATCAGAATCAGAAGGAGCTTTATTGCCAGGTATGTTCACACATATGTGGAGTTTGTTTTGGTAATTGAGCTTCTACAGTGCAACAGAATTACAGAGACAGGACAAACAACAGATAAGAAATATATTAAAAAAAAATTGTGAATGCAATATACAAATTGACGAGTGTATGCACAGCTATATTACTATATACAGCGTTATATGTGCAGCTGTTATGTGCAAATTGGCATGTAAAGTGTGTTGTTAAATAAGTGTATGTGTGTCTAAAAGTGTCTAGCAGGTAGTGATGTTGGTTCCACAATTACTATCGTCAAATGTTCATGAGATGAATTGCCTGAGGGAAGAAACTGTTTCTGTGTCGGGCTGTTCTGGTCCATTCAAAAATTTGTTCTAAAATTAAGTTTTTAGCAAAACAGACAGAGCTCCTGGTTATAATCAATAACTGAAATCTCACAGCGTGAGCGAGTTTAAGGGGAGTCAATCTGAACAGTACGCCAGGGTTAAATGTACTTACAAAACAAGTACTGTGGTTTGGCCGCACGAGGTTACACGTTGGTGCTAATACCATGGTAAAAAAAAATGTATATATTATGCATGATTAAATCCGATTGTAATCAACACTTTGTGGCATCTATGAGGAGAAGTGCTGAGCTTTCACTGGAGCTGATCTTTGAAGGCTTTATCCTGTGACCTTGACAAGATCTTTCTGTACAGGCTCAGTTTTCCCACATCAGAGTCCAGAAATCACATGCTCTGTCAGAGGTTTCTCTCCGTGTCACATTAAAGTTTTAAAGCTCTTGTTCCTCGCGCACCATCTAGAATCATGGCTTGTTAAACTGCAGGAATAAATCGAACAGACTTGAGCATGTTGAGGAATGTTCTGGGATCAGTCCGAGTTAAACTCTTTTTACACCCATTCACCAGACAATCTGTCAGAGGATTATAATTTTTTTACACTGTGTTCAATTCTGACAACAAAAAGCAGGAATATAACAGTGTCACGATGCCACGGTGGCTCAGTGGTTAGCACTGTGGCCTCACAGCACTCAGGTCGCTGGTTCGAGTCCCAGCTGGGTCAGTTGGTGTTTCTGTGTGGAGTTTGCATGTTCTCCCCGTGTTGACGTGGGTTTCTTCCGGGTGATCCGGTTTCCCCCACAGTCCAAACACATGAGCTATAGGGGAATTGATCAACTAAACTGGCCGTACTGCACGAGTAAGTGTGTGTGTGTGTGTGTGTGTGTATGTGTGTTTCCTAGTACTGGGTTGCAGCTGGAAGAGCATCCGCTGTGTAAAACATATGCTGGAATAGTTGGTGGTTCATTCCACTGTGGTGGCCTCTGATAAAAAAGTCTCAAGTCTTTTGTGTCTCCAGAATGTGTCTGTAAAGTTTCAGCTCAAAGCACACAGCAGACTGTTGATTATAGCTTTCACTAGTTTGTGTTTTATAGCTCTCAAAAGCTTTTTGCTGTTTTTGTGTACTGCGCCTTTAAGGCTAGTCCTCCCTGCCCACCGTTCCCACGTGCCTATCAGTGTGCCTCAGTCTCCGCCCTCAGCTGCGTCAGACGACAGACATAAAGGAAGCAGATCTCACGTATTGTTTGTGAGAAATACTAC
>CAIGQZ010020490.1:88041-98104 GCA_903798205.1 Danio tinwini
GCACTTTGGTGACTGTCGCTTTAAATTCAAATGAGATTGTGGTCTTTACAGAAGAGGGCAGAGCTACAGATGCCTGTGCGTCAGCATAGCGGCAGATGTAAAACAGCAGTGTGTGTGTTGTCAGTGCTGTGTGCATGTGTGCT
Organism: Danio tinwini; assembly: GCA_903798205.1. Classification (NCBI taxonomy): domain Eukaryota; kingdom Metazoa; phylum Chordata; class Actinopteri; order Cypriniformes; family Danionidae; genus Danio; species Danio tinwini. The sequence continues at coordinate 88,185 of CAIGQZ010020490.1, forward strand.
TCAGTGTGAGTGTGTGCTTCATGCTTCTGTCAGTCTATGTCGCTCCTGTCGCTGTTCATTTGTGCTTCATCTAAAACTCCACATCTATAATCCTCTTAGTCTATGCTAATGTTATCTTCAGCAGCTCAAACACTCTAATGGACAGACGGCTGCCTCTCACTCAGGGCTGCTGTTTATGCTAATGAGATGGAGAGATGGTCACTAGTGGGCGGGGCTTTCCCTCTCTGATGACACGTACAAAGGTAGAATGTCAATCAAAGTGTTTCTGCAGACTGCTTTGATCAAGTCTGATTATAAATAATTCAATTAATTCATGTTGCGGGTGGAGATTTTCACACACTGCTGACACACAACTGGGTTTAAACCCTGCATAAAAGTCAGTTTTGCATATTAGGTGCACTTTAATATGTAAGGATTTTGCCTTTTAGTTTTTGTATTATAACTATTTACTATAGGCAGAAATAAGCAGGTTATTATTGTTCTAAGTATGTGTCAGTAAAAAAAAACTTTTGCACTTTATTAATTTAATTAATTGCCAAATTTAAATGAGTAATTATGCATGAATATAAATGTTTTGGAATAACATTGTTTGTTGTTTGCAAAAATGTATGCATTTTATTATTAGCCGGCAGCTAGCTCTCTGCAACTCTCACATGGTTGCCCACTGAAGTTAATCAGTACCCGGATGGGAGATGAAAGCCGGGTCAGTACCCGGATGGGAGACCACATGGGAAAGCTAGGTTGCTGCCGGAAGTGGTGTTAGTGAGGCCAGCAGGGGGCGCCCAACCTGTGGTCTGTGTGGGTCCTAATGCCCCAGTATAGTGAAGAGGACTCTATGCTGCTCAGTGTGCCGTCTTTCGGATGAGACATTAAACTGAGGTCCTGACTCTCTGTGCTCATTAACAATCCCAGGATGTTCTTCGAAAAAATACTAGGGGTTTAACCCTGGCATCCTGGCCCAAATCTGCCCACTGGCCTCTGTCCATCTTGGCCTTCTAACCATCCCCATATCATAATTGGCTTCATTACTCTGTCTCCTCTCCACCAATCAGCTGGTGTGTGGTCTGGTGCAATATGGCTGTCGTCATGTCATCCAGGTGAATGCTGCACACTGGTGGTGGATGAGGAGATTCCCCCCAATGTGTAAAGTGCTTTGAGTGCCCAGAAAAAGCGCTATATAAATGTAAGGAATTATTATTATTGTTACGAATATGCACATGTAAAGGATTTAGCATGTATAATTGTCATACCTGTCAACCCTCCCAGTTTCTCTGGGATTCTCCCCTATTTTACAGTTCTATCCCGCTATCGTCCTGTAAAGGTATTTTCCCGTATTTCTCCCGTATTTTCAGTCTTTCTCTGAAGGGTGGCAAATAAACATTAAAGAGCATAGCCTCTCTATACGCAACCCATACCGCCAAACCACCAGGGGCCGCCCTTTGCTCTTAAATGTGAGTCTGTTCTGTGCTTTCGCTTTGTTTAGGCATGAAAACACTTTAGGTGCGTCCCAAATCGCATACTTATGCACTATTTTACGTCATTTTGTAGTACAAATAGTGTAAGTAGTGCGTTCACACTGAAAACTCTAAAAATAATAAGTGCACTTTAATTACCCGGATGATGCACTCATTCAGCTGGTAAAATGGATACAACACTCAACGACAGCAGCTTTGCTCACGTAGCGGAAGGGGCGGAGCTATCGGGCGCACATGTTGGATAACTTTACTTGTTTTGGATTGTGAAAGCAAAATTCTCCTACAAGAGTGATTATAGCGCCTCCTGATGGTGAATGCGGTTATATTCATCACAGGTATTATTTGGTAGTTTGGTCATTTAGTTCACTAATTTGGCAACCGTCAAACGTCATCAGGGAAGCAGTTTGAACTTCCACTTAGTGCATAAGGGCATAGTGTGCCATTTAGGATGCAGCTTTTGAAATAAACATAAAAACGGCGGGATTCATTTTCCTTTTATTACAGGCATCGTCTCCCCTTCATATGCAATCCTCAAAGCAGTCATACAGTATAGCGGTGCGTGATTGTCAGCTGACGCGCTCCATACTGATAAATAGAGGCTGTTTCCCAAACAGATTCTGTACACGGTTTTGGGTGCGTGTTTAAACAGACAGATGTCGAGGGAATCCCCTTATTATGGTGGGCATATGCCTGATTTTCACATCCCATTGTTGACAGGTATGATAATTGTTGAAAAACAAACTTTTATAATCATAAATGTCCATGAGAATGATAGTTTTAACATTTTGCTACATGCAAAACACTAAAAGTCTTTTAAACTTGTAAATAATCAAGCGTTCAGTACTTGTCCACCTTATTTACACATTATTCATTATAATTATTCATATGCATACAAATAAAATTACTGCACCTCATTTGCATGTTATTTATTGCATGCAACAGTTCTCTTTTATTACTGTAAATATGATATTGACCTGTATATTTGTACATAACATTATTGATTACCTGCAAAAGTTGAGGAAGTCTTTTATTTTCATGAATATGCATAAGTTTTCATGGCTTTATATTATTATTTGCTTGTTACAACTGCACTTGTTTTCATGCAAATAAATCTTAGGCTGTCATAAATATGCACAAGTACTGTGAGATTTAGCATTTTAAAAAAGTGATTGTAATATTATTTATTTTGCAAAAGTTGATGCATTTTATTATTATACATTTACATGAGTGTAAATGATTTTACATGCATAATTAGCATGTCTTATTTGTTTTGTGCATTGATTAGATGCTAAAGTAGATTGTCTTATTTTCATAAATATACAGGAGTTTAAAGGTTTTTATATTTCCTTATTTGCTTGTAATTTTATTCATTGCATGCACCAGTTCTCTTTTATTACTGTAAATATGATTTTGAGCTGCATATTTTCTACATAACATCATTGATTATGTGCAAAAGTTGAAGTATTTTATTTTCATAAATGTTTTAGAGTTTTCTTTTTTGTAGTATTTGCTTGTGACTACTGCACTTGTTTCATGCAAATAAGTCTTAGGCTTCCATGAATATGCACAAGTATTGTATGCATTAGTATTTTTAAAAATGCATGTAATATTATTTATTTGCAAAAGTTGATGTCTTTTATCCTCATCCATTTGCATGAGCGTAAATGATTTTACATTTATAATTAGCATGCAATATTATTGTGCAATTAATTATTATTATGTTTAGTACAAAACATTAATTACATGCAACAGTAGATTGTCTTTTATTGTCATAAATATGCATGAGCTTAAAGGTTTTTTTTACATTTTCTTATTTGCATGTAATGATATTTCCTAAATGTAACTCTTCTCTATTATATCTGTATATTTTATTATTAATTATACATGCAAATGGATATTTCACAAACAAATTTTCATAAATATGTGATTAAAGTTTTTTTTTTTTTTGCATCTCGCTTGTAATATTGTTCATTGCATGCAATAGTTCTCTTATTACTGCAAACATGACTTTGAGTTGCATACTTTGTGGGTTTCATTGATTGCATGTAAAAGTTGAACCATTATTTTTTTATAAATATGCATAAGATTACAGTTTTTTTTTTGCATTTTCTTCTTTGCATGAATATCATTTATTGCATGCAATACTTCTTATATTACTGTAAACATGACTGATTTGTACAAAACTGATTACAAGCAAAAGTTTTTTTTTTCCATAAATATGCATGTTTTGAAGTGTTTTGCATTATGTGAATGTAATATTATTTATTGAATGCAACATTTCTCTTTTATTACTGTAGTTTTTTAGCTCCATATTTTGTACATGACGTTATTGATTACATGCAAAAGGAGCTTACGTTTGTAATTTTCATAAATATGCATGAGATTAAAGGTTTTTGCATTTTATTTATTTTTTGCTTGTAACATTCATTGCATGCAGCATTTCTCTTTTATTACTGTTAATATGACTTTGAGCTTCGTATTTTGTACATAACATCATTGATTACATGCAAACATAGATTAAGTCTGTCATTTTCATAAATATGCATGAGTTTAAAGGATTTTGCATGTTATTTGAGTTTGTCTTTATGTCCCGTGACTTATTTGCAGCTCTCCAGAAAGCCGTATAAGAGCTCATTTTAAAGCCTCTCTCTGGAAACTCGAAGCATTCTAGCGGCTCATTAATCATCCTGAAGGTGTGTGTTTCTCTTTTCTCACCCTGATAAATCAAAATGAGCCCTGGAAATGCTGCACTCTGTATAAACATGTAAATTACACCTTGGATTAATCGCCGTCTCCAAACTATCATCTCACTCTCATTGGCTGTTTGCTCTGGTGTGTGTGTGCGTGTGTGCGTGCGTGCGTGCGTGCGTGCGTGAGTGCGTGAGTGCGTGTGTGCGTGTGTGCGTGTGTGCGTGTGTGCGTGTGTGCGTGTGTGTGTGTGTGTGATGCTGGAGCTGGAGATGTCCAGTGTAATTCATCATCGCGGTGTGTGAGCTCTTCGCCCTGGCAGGTCGCTCTCTTTTATTCAGTGTGAAGCACAGAAGAAAAACACACTTTGAATACTGTGCAGGTGCACAGAAGAACATTTACATTCATTCATTAATTTTCCTTTGGCTTAGTCTCTTTATTCATCAGCAGTCGCCACAACGGAATGAACCGCCAATTATTCCAGCATATGTTTTACACAGCGGATGCCCTTCCAGCTGCAACCCAGTACTAGGAAACACACACACACACACACACACACACACACACACACACACACACACACACACACACACACACACACACATTCACTGTACATATACATTTGTAATTATGTTTATCTATCTGCACACTTCTGATTATTAATAGCAACCTGTACATTTATCCATCTATTGTAAATCTCTGTTCATAGCTAACACAACCTGTATATAATGTTCATAGTACATCCATTTGTAAATATCACCATAGTTTTTCTATAACTGCACTTTATAACTTATACCTGTATCCTGCACTTGCTGCTATTGCACTCCTGGTTAGACCTAAACTGCATTTCGTTTCCTTGTACTTGTACATGTGTGATGACAATAAAGTTGAATCTAATCTAATCTAATCTATGGCCAATTACGTTCATCAATTCCCCTATAGCGCATGTGTTTGGACTGTGGGGGAAACCGGAGCACCCGGAGGAAACTCACTCCAACACGAGGAGAACATGCAAACTCCACACAGAAACACACACTGAATAAAAATCTGCATTGTGAGAATTATTTTGTTGATGCTGGTTTGCTTGTCTTTTTATATTTCATGGTCTGAAAAAACAAAACAAGACTGAATTTTTGGTTGTAAACTTTAAGATGTAAACAGTTCAGAATAAGGTCAATTCAGAATTCTAAGAATAAGTCGGTAATTTAAAGAAAGTCTGTAAACCTTTACTTTGAGACAGAGAAAACAATAAACATTCAGTTTTAAATTCTGATGGAAAACAAATAAACATTTGAATTGTGTTGCAAATGCAACATACCAAGAAAAATTATTGAAATTAGAAAAAATAAAATCAGAATTCCAATAAAAATTAAATAAAATTTCAGAAAAACAGTCTGATATTCAAGATGTAGACTCAGAATTTCAAGAGTTTTGTTGGTTAAGCTGTAAACTCGAAATTCTGTTTAAATTGTGAGATGTAAACTATAAATAAATGTCAGAGGACAAACATCTGAAAACAGAATAAAGTAAATTAAAAACTCCAAGAATAGTCAAAATTGTGTTGTAAACTCTGAGGGGAAAACCCCATTAAACAAATACATTGTAAACATTAGAATTACAAAAAATAAATAATAATTCACAGGAAAAAGGGTCTTTTTAAAGTTGTAAACTTCGAATTCCATGAAGAAAAATTCAGATAAATGCAACAATGAATTCTAAATTCCCAGGAAAAGGTTTGAATGTTAAGCTGTAAACTCTGAGAATTAAATTCTGGAAATTCTCAGAAGCAAATAAAAAGGTCTTAATTGTGAAAAGTACACTCAATTTCAGAAAAAAAAACAAGTCTGAAATTTGTGAGAGACTCAGAATTTCAAGTGAAGACAGAATTTTTTTAGGTTATACACTCAAAATGCTGAGAACGAAAATCACAAACTCTAAATTGTGTTAAATTCTAAATTCACAGGGAGAAAAAAAACTCAAAAATTCAAAACACCATGAAAAAGTACCCAAAAATAATATATATTACTTATTAAAAATAAATAACATATATATAGTTTTGTAAACTCAAAATTCCAATAAGGATTCAATTGAGAGAAACAAGTATAAAATTTGGGAGAGTCAAAATTTGAAGATTTATTTTATTCATCATCATTAATCTGTTTGAGCTCTTCATACCGGCGGATCACTGTCTTTTAAGGAAAAACAGAACTGTGTGTTGAAAACTCCAAGTGGGAAAAAAATGCATTTTTTATTGTAAACTAAAAGGTCATAGACCATCACATTTTAAACTCAGAAACCAGAGGAAAAAAAAAACCCATCAGATTTTTGAGAAATGAACGCACAATTCCAGAACAAAAGACTGTAAAAAAATAAACCCAGAAATCAATAAAAAAAAAAACTGAAATCAGACTCTCAGAAGTCCACCTTTTGAAATCTGAACTCTTTTTGGAAAGAAAAAGATTTGCAAGGAAAATTTACAGGGAAAATTATGAGATGTAAATTCAACATCGCAAAAGAAAGTGGGATTTAAAAAAAAAAAGTCTGAATTTAAAGAAAAAAGTTTAATTGCAAGATGGAAATTGAGAATTTGAAGAAAAACAGAGTTGTGTTGTAAACTCGAGAGGCAACAAGAAATCAGAATCACCAAAAGTATTTTGAGATCTCTCAGAATGTCAGGATTTTAAGCTGTAACCTCAAAATCCAGAGAAAGAGGAAAATCTTGAGGCCTGAACTCACAATGTAAAGTCCAGAACAAAAGACAGAGCTGTGAAAAGTAAACAGAACTCAGAACTTAAAAGTCAAAACTGCTAAATGTGAACTCAAAACAGCAGAAAAAAAAGTCAGAATTTTCAGTCATGAACTCAGAATTAGATGGGGAAAAAAGTCAAAAACTCAGAAAAGTCTTAGAAAAAACTTAAAGTCAGAATTATGAGATGTAAACTCAGAACTCCAAGGGGGGAAAAGTCAGAACTGCACAAAGTAAATTCAGAAATCACATTCAGAATTTCAGTATTGCTATATAAAATGTCAGAACTGCTAGAAGTAAACTCAAAATACAGGAAAAAAAAAAACAAACCCTGAGAAATAAAAATCTGAATCATGAGACATAAATCCAGAATGACTGGAGTAAACTCCAGAATGACTGTGTAAAACAGTCAGAACTGAGAGAGATGAACTCAGATTTGCAAAGAATTCTGAATGTTCAATCATAAACAGAAAAAAGCTGTAAACTGAATGTAAACTCAGAATGAAATAAAATCTAAATGACAAATATTAACTTCAGAATTAAGAGAAAGTACACTCAGTCGCTATGTAAAATATCAGAACTGCTAGATGTAAACTCAAAATGTAGGGAAAAAACAAACAAACAAACAAACGTCCAGAATTGAGAGAAATAAAAAGTCAGAATTGCACAAAGTGAACTCAGAATTCAGACTCTTAAAACTCCACATTTTGAGAGCTGAACTCAGACTTGAAAGAAAAAAATGTCAAAACCTAATGAGATGTAACCTCAGAACTCCAAGGTCAGAACTGCACAAAGTAAACTCAAAAATGACATTCAGAATCGCTATATACAGTGTCAGAACTGCTAGACAAAAACTCAAAATACAGGAAAAAAACTAACACAGAATTCAGAGAGAGAAAAAGCAAGACAGAGACAAAAATTCAGAAACATTTTAAGAAAAAACATCAGAAAATTTAAAAAAAATATTCCGAAGAATTCAAAGAAGAATAAGAAAAGTCAAATTTAGAAAATAGAAAATTAAAAAAAATAGAGAAACAGTCTGAAATTTGAGACGTGGGGAAAAAAATTAAAATAATGAATTGTGAATTCAATGAATTCAGGGAACCGTCTGAATTTTAAGATGTAAACTCAGAAGTTCTGTCTGCTTCTAAATCGTTAAAGAAAAAAAAATGTCAGAATTGCACCAAATAACTGCAGAATTCACAAGAGAAGTTCTCAACTTAAAATGCCAAGGAAAAAAGTGACCAAAATCAGAGAAAGTGTCCCCTTCACTATACTGGGGCATTAGAACTCACACAGACCACAGGTTGAATGCCCCCTGCTGGCCTCACTTAGACCACTGCCAACAGCAACCTAGTGTTCTCATGTGGTCTCCCATCCAGACACCACTGAGTAACCGCTCTTGGGCTGCAGGGTGATATGGCTGTGTAATAAACTGCAGCACATTTTCTGTTATTGTACACACATTTCTCTACATATTATTTCTCATATAATTACAAACCACTAAAATGTCACTAAAAGTCACTTTGTTAAACTGTAGAGTAGAATTTTCAACATCAGAAGAGGACAGAGCAGAGATCAACATCCCATAATGCAATTCACCACCGCGAATAAACAGAAAACACAGAAACTGTTCATTAACAGGCATTGCCCCCTCAGAAATAATGTGCCCCCCCCCCAGTTTTCATAAAGGATTGTTCACTCAAAACTGAAAATTCTTTGTGTCATTAATTACTGACACTCCCGTCAATCCAACCTTCAGAACACACATTTAGATATTTTATAATATGAAAAAGCAATTAAATTATGAAAAGTGTGAAATTCAAACTATAGTCTGGAGATCTGGCCACCACGTCGGGTCAGGGTGTGCCCGTATATAGCCTTAAAGCATGCGGTGGCGGAGGTGCACTCTAAACACACGGGAGAAACTAGTGGATAAGATGAAGGCGAGCAGCATAATTCATTACATGTTTTGGTTCACTAATTCTTTAAGTACATCTCTCTAGGCTCTAAAGGGGAAAAACGCAGAGGAAATTTGCCGTTAAATTAATTTTAGCAAAGACGCAACTGCCAGTCATTTTCCAGTTAGGGATATGTAGCCCTATAAAAACGTTTCGAGTTCACACTTAGCTGATGATTTAATATAAGCTTGTTTGGCATGCTGTCCCGGGAGAAAGCCCTGAGCTTAAGCAATCCTCGAGCCTAGGGCTCTCTCCCATTCGTAGAGTGAGAGGGGAGCTTGAGCTTAGGTAGATCTCAAACTCCCCGGTTGCGGTAGCTAAGCAAACACTTGAGGAGGGAGTTAGATGAGTGCCTGAATTGCTTAATCTGTTGTGAATTAAGTAAATCTTTGTGAGTGGGAGAAAACCGGAGGACCCGGGGGAAACCCATGCGGACACGGGGAGAACATACAAACTCCGCACAGAAACACTCACCATCCTGGCGAGGACCAGGGCTGGCAGTGTTCTTGCTGTGGGGCAACAGTGCTAACCACTGGGCCGCCGTGCCGCCCGATCTATGAAAAGGAGAAGAAGGGGGATGAAAGGAGGGTTTCTTCCATACAAAGATAAATGTGGACTGAAACTGTGGCTATTCATAGTAAATGGGGATGATTGGGAGATCATGATTAGTTAATGCGAGACCGGCTGTGATAAATCATAAGCACGTGATCCTCTCGAATGTAGTTAATGAATAAACTTCACTTAGTTCACTGCACATTCCCACAGTAGGCTAAACTATAATTAATATTATAAAAATTAAGCTAAAATTGACAAAACGCCGAACCCTTTTAAATGTTTGCTTTCATTTTGACATTGCTAAAGCGCACTTTTACAGTGAGAAGAAACATCCCATCATACAGCAGCAGTCTCGAGTTAGCACACTTAAAAAGATGATCGGCCTGCGAAGTCAAGTTTACAGTGTTATAAGTGAAATAAATATATAGTGCGTGATTAAGTCAATTTGCCGCAGATCATCCTCTTACAAAATTAGCGCGTTGACGCACCAGATTA
>CAIGQZ010020490.1:154069-169827 GCA_903798205.1 Danio tinwini
TTGGCATCATGGATGTGCAGCCGACAAATCTGCAGCAACTGCGTGATGCTATCATGACAATATGGAGCAAAATCTCTGAGCATTATTTCCAGTGCTTTGTTGAATCTCTGACATGAAGGATTAAGGCAGTTCTGAAGCCAAAAGGGGGTCCAACACGGTACTAGTAAGGTGTGTATGTATGTATTCAATATATCCAATGTGTATTTATACATAGATAATATATATATATACAGAGTACAGACACATATATTATGTCAAAACAAACTTTTATTTTTGGTTGCGATTAATTTTTGCCCAGCATTACTAAATATATATGAATATGAGCTCGTTGATTTTAATTGTGAAAGTGTGCTGCAGCTCCGCTGTCGGCCACACGGCGGCAGCACCGCTTCACTGTTCACTCATACACGATCAACATTTGCTCATTATTTACTTTACTCTCCCGCTTCTCAGCCAAGATGTTCAATTATTCTTTAATTAATTTGTAATTTGTTTATTCAGTCGATCAGGAATTAAGGTTTTTTGAGGAAATTATGCAGGATTTTGCTTAATTTAGTGGACTTCAGTGCTGCTCAGCGGCTTTATTTAGTCCCTTTATTAGTTTTATTATTAGTCCCTTTATTAATCCGGGGTCACCACAGCGGAATGAACCGCCAACTTATCCAGCACATGTTTTACACAGCGGATGTCCTTCCAGCTGCTGTTTTATGTTTATATTCATATAAAATATCATGGAAAAAGTTGTTTTTATTCCTAAAACATTATTATTACAGAGATTTAATAATTAATCACATGGTTGGAGACCACAACAAACCTACTCGTTCTTTTCTTCTTTAAATACAGTTCCATAGAAAGTTAATTAAATTAATCCAGTTCCAAGATTAAGCTCTCTATACCCAGGGGCGAATTTAGCCAATTAGAGAGGTAATCGGCTGCTTAGGGCCCCGGGAAATATGAGAGCCCCCTATCAATACCTACAAGTTATTATAAATTATATGAAATGATCTTTAGTTATGAATTCACTTTAAGAACAAAATTTATAATTTCAAAATTGTAATGATCTGGGTGTCGGTCTGGCAATTTATTGGTTCTTGACAATTATTTAAGCCATGTGATGTGTTGTTGTGATGACATTGTTGATATACCTACTGTAAGTAAAGCACGTCTGATGGCATTTCTTGATGTTTGTCTTGTAAATATATAACAGTATTGATTGCATTAAAATGCAGAAAACAAGACTGAGCGCAATAAAAAGAGTGCATATTACTGCAGGGACTGCTTAGGGCCCCCAAATCACTAAATTTGCCCCTGTATATAGCCCAAACTAGGGCCCGCCAGCCAAAGTTGGCCCGTGGTAAACCTTTGATTTTGCTGAGAATAATGGGGATGGTTTAGAGATTGTCAATTGAAATTTAATGTAACACTTTGTTTGTTTGTTTGTTTTATTGTTAAAAGCTCACTGAAAACAAAATGTTTCAATTAAATGGTGTGAATTAATCAGAATTTGTTTAAATGTACACACTGTCACCCCACAGATAGAGGACAAACCAAGACAAAGGCAGATTCTGCTCGACTAGTGTATTCAGCATTGAACTCCACTGTGTTAAAAATGTGATTATGTTTTTATTGCTATAAGTTAACATTTTAAAAGTTATACTGCATTGGATAATACAATTTAAAGTAATATTTTCTATTTATTTTGAAATTTTATGAAATAAATTAGGAAATTACCCATGGCAACTTTAATGTAGAACAGTTTGGTGTATTTACCTTTGGTCCACGGCTCTCAGTGATATTTGGTATGTGTGTGTGTGTGGTGATTATATATATATATATATATATATATATATATATATATATATATATATATATATCAATATTTTGCATTACAGTGCATTAAGATGCATTTCGTTATTCTTTAACCGCACCAAATGTACAATTAGTTAAATATCATATTAAAACGCTGATTCTGATTAATCTTAATAATATATCTTGAGACAAGGGTCTAATTTTCTTCCAAATATGATGTTTTTTAAAACAACAGATGAATAATTCCTTAAAATAAATGCACATTTGTTTATTTTAAAACAGCAGTGACTGAATATATTGTTCATATTTTCATAGAGGAGATAGAATGAGGAAAGGTTTGTCTTGGGGAAAATGCGGAGGTGACTTGAAGAATTAAACAGAAAATGTAGAGTATAGATTTCAGACTTTCATTATTCATTCTTTTCGGCTTAGTCCCTTTATTAATCTGGGGTCACCACAGTTGAATGAACCACCAACTTATCCAGCATATGTTTTACGCAGCGGATGCCCTTCAGCTGCAACCCAGCACTGGGAAATATCCACACACACACACACACACACACACACACACACACACACTACGGACAATTTACCTTACCCAATTCACCTATACCACATGTCTTTGGACTTGTAGGAAAAACCGGATAACAGTGTCATATTTATTATAAATAAATAAAGGTGAAGGAAGATTTGATTAAGAAAAAAACTCCAAATAGTGAGTTTTGCTTAAAGAAAAGCACATAATCGATCGTGTTTTGACCGCTGGATGTCGCTTTGACCGCTGGATGTCGCTGTTTCACTGTAAATCAACGCACAGCGCCCGCAGCGATCAACAAACATGTTTATAGTGTTATTTAAGAATTTATAAATTAACATGTTCGTTTATTTGAAAATAAAGGATTTTAGGACAAGTATTAAATGCTCTGTCTAAATCGTCAGAGGCTGATAGTCATCAAAAACACGCTTATTAATTTTTAATGCAGTTTTTATAGGAGAAAGGCCGGTGAAAATGGCAAATACAACAGTAACAAATGCATGATTTATGTAGGCTATGTTATGAATATTTTATTGTTCGTTATAATTGGTTATTTTTAGCCTATTTTTATTATTATTATTATTATTATTAATATAAGTAAATTTTATAATCTTTAACAGCAGCAATATGTAAATAAAAATAGCCTAAACACGTAGGATTTAGTTCGGATTAGAGTTTATTGTTTATTTTTTACAACTTCATCTGATAATATGAGAGTTTTTGCAATATAATGTTTGTTTACACACAACTCAAAGTTTAATTACACCATAATGTTATACATTTGTATTAATCCTAATGCAAAAAGACAAGCAAAAGACTCCACACAATAATAAAACACAGTGATGTGTCCGCAAAAACCTCAACATAAAATTAAATATTATTACAATTATAACCCGTTTTCCCTTCAAAAACTGCAAAGCAAGAAAATAAAAGAAAATATTATTATTATTATTATTATTATTATTATTATTATTATTATTATGTCACTAAAAATCATTATCGTTTTCCTTTTTTTGTGACAGATTTAAATTATTTTGACTTTATTCAGATGTTTTACTGTCACAAGCTTAAAAATTATTAGTCACAGCCACATTACAATAATGCGATTCATTTAGAATCACAGGTGAAACCAGTAAATAAATATCCCACTTAAAATTAGCTTGAATTATGACATTTGTTTGGGCACAACATCTCGTCTATATAACAATGAATAGGCCTATAAACGTGAAACGAATATGGCTAATATCCACAAAACCCGCCTTGTCGCACTCATTTTAATCTGTTAACTCACAGAATGAATAAATAACTGTATGCTCGTATTGTTATAATGGGAAATGTGTAAAGTCATCGTCATATTTCACACGGCACATTTCTGCTTTCTCGTTGTTTTGATGAAGGTCTAAATAATGTTGAACCCTTTTAAATTCGCCACGGTCATATTTCATCCTCCCAGATCCATAAAACATGAGCGCTGCACTTAAACAGATGATCTCTGTCTGTCTCCACAAAACACACAGGAGAAAACACTCCAGTCAAGATCACGGAGAGATCGCGGAGAAATGCGGCATTGTTGTTTTCACAATGCCAATGTACTACATCAGCTCGGCTAAATAATCGCTGGATTAATGAAGGAACGAATGATCTCAGAGCAGAAGAAAAGATATGCAGAGGAGGGTCAGATATTATCATCATCTATTAAGATTAAAACTGATTAAACATTTGTCTGGAAAAACATGGCTTCATATGCGCTAATAGATGCATTAAATTATACACCGTAAAACAACTAGATGTGTTATACATATCATTTTAAATTTGTCTATTAGTGTTTTAGCAACAACTCATGACGTCTGCTTTAAAAACTTTGACTGAAATAAAAGATTGCAATATTTAATATGTTAAACAGGGAATAAACATACCTCAAGCTATTGGTTAATAATAATATTAAATAATAGCCTATATCTTTCCTCATGCAAGATTGATGTTTTAAAAACAAAACAAAAAATACGCACGATGAGAATTAATAAGACGCGATACTTTAATCGCACTTTATACTCTATACTGTATATCTAACGCGATGGAAGGAGGTCCGAGCACTAATTATCTGTTAAACATCAGTTGATGGACTAAGCTAAACAAACGACCGAGCGCTTATTAATATGATTAGACACAGCTGTATGAGGTTAATGTTCTTACTCTGCCACCGGCGTCATAAAGTAAACGCGTCTATTGTGTCAAACGCAGAAACAATGATTTCTACAGTGCGACGCGTCATTAATGCCGCTTCAATACGAGCTTGATGGAGTGCGGCTTTGTGGCGTTTACGCGCATGCAAATTCCCCGCCGCGCGTCCTCCAATCACAGCGTGGCGTCACTTAGAGTCTTCCAATAGGGGAGTCGCGCTCGCAGGTGGCGGCGAGGTTATCAGCTCGTCGTCGAAGACGGAACGCATTGACCGGGGAACCGCGCCTCAGATGCGGGAACACGCTGCACTCGAAGCGGCCGTCAGATCTGCCGAACACCGCCGATTGGATTCCGCTCTGGAAACTCGGACACTTGCGCGTGGGAAACATCTGCAAAGTTTCGCCTCCAGTTGAAAGTTCTGTTGGATGAGCTGTCAAACTTTATTTGCTGTACTTTGTGAGTGTTGTGTTGTTGGTTTTTGTTTCTCCGCGGTTCGTCCTGTGGCTCCGGCGCACCAATGTTAGCGGTGGGACAGATGGATAGTAACCGGCAGAGTGCGTTCGTCCTGGGCAGCACTCCACTGGCTGCGCTGCACAACATGACCGAGATGAAGACATCTTTATTCCCGTACGCCCTGCAGACTCCCGCCGGCTTCAAGGCTCCTTCTCTCGGCAACCTGAACTCTCAGATCCCGCTGGGGACGCCTCATGGAATAAGCGATATTTTGGGCAGACCCATCACCACCGCAGGACAGCTGCTCTCGGGTTTCCCCAGGATCAACGGATTGGCCACTTCAGCCGGGATGTACTTCAACCCGGCGGCCGTTTCTCGGTACCCCAAACCGCTGACGGAGCTGCCCGGGCGGGCGCCCATATTCTGGCCGGGAATGATGCAAGGCTCGCCGTGGAGAGACCCGCGGGTTCCCTGTGCGGGTGAGTTTAGCGCGCATGATCGAAATGAAGATTAGATCCTCGAGTTGGAATAATTGATTGTACTTTTTAAAACGCTGTGTTAATTAAGCCTAAATGTGGGTGAATTGTCGACAAATGCAACCAGCGGGTTAAATCTGCGCTATTCATTTAATTCCCTAAACTAATCGAGCTGTTGCTTTTGTTCATATTTTAACCAGCACGTTTTTATTCACAGACTGTGGTGTTTGACACTTGTTGGCTCTCAGTGGCATGACAGCGCAATCTCTCATAAAGTTGAGTGGGTTCATTAGCTGACCGTGTCTCCATTTTTCTTCTTCTTCAGCCCAAGCAAATATGATGCTGGACAAAGATGGCAAGAAGAAACATTCCAGACCGACTTTTTCAGGACAGCAGATTTTCGCACTGGAGAAAACCTTCGAGCAGACCAAATATCTGGCCGGTCCGGAGAGAGCCAGACTCGCCTATTCTCTGGGAATGACCGAGAGCCAAGTCAAGGTAAACACAGAGATTCTTGATCAATTCAAGTCTTAACTTCGCTGAAAGACCACCAATGAATTTTCAAAACAGAGAGAGATGGAAATAAAAGGTCGGATCGTTAATTTATGACGCGGAAATAATAGTAATTATTGGGAATAACTAATCATGTTTTTCTAACATTTAGGCCTTTGATTTACGAACACTCTGTTCAACTTTTTAATTACTTTGAAATAATTTAATTCAAATATTCGATCTTAATTTCATGTACGCTCTAAAAAATAAGGTGTTGTCGTAACTCAACGTTGCAATGAGGCATTGTAAGATTAATTAAATTTAAATTCCAGTTGACACAACAGTTTGGCCTTTTCCATATATGATCCAACATTGGGCTACATCATTTTAAAGTCTATTTTAATTATATATGTATTTTTTTTCAGTCCAGTTGTTTTAATTAAACAGTTTCGGGTGGCGAGATTAAAATGGGTAAAGTGTGGGATATCAATATAGCATCTTTCGTCACACTGTGCAACATTAATTATTATTTTTTAAGTTACAGCGAGGAGCGGATGTAATTAAAACACATTGCAATACACTAAAATATTTAACTATAAACTATTTATTTAAAATGAGCTGAAACACAATCCCTGTTTTCTGTTGGGACAACTTAATTGTTTTATCTTTAATCCTCTTAAATTTGTAAAAACTAACAAGTTAACTTCATTCGTGTCGTCCCAACATGGCTGTTGAACCTTTTTTTTTTTTTTACAGTGTACATAATTTAATAAATAATATATGCTAAATAATTCTAGTTAACTTCTGTAGCAACACTCGCGCTAAAGTAGCATTTACAGAGTATGCAATTTAATAAATAATATAAATAATTATAGTTAACATCTAGCAACAACTGCTCAAAGGTAGCATTTATTTACAGACTATGTAATTTAATAAATAATACAAACAATTCTTTAGCAACCCTCGCGCTAAGTGCTGTTTTTTTTCTTTCTCAGGTTTGGTTTCAGAACAGAAGAACCAAATGGCGAAAGAGGCACGCGGCAGAAATGGCCACGGCCAAGAAAAAGCACGACTCTGAGACCGAGAAGATGAAGGAGAGCTCAGATAATGAGGAAGATGATGAATATAACAAACCTCTGGACCCGAACTCTGACGACGAGAAAATCACAAGACTTTTGAAGAAGCACAAGACGAGTAACCTGTCGCTCCTCAGCCCGTGCAGCAACAGCTCGGACACTTTGTGATCCATCTGAGCTCAAAGACTCTCCATGCACTGAAACCAAAAATGATGCATTGGATTTACTACATGTTTTTAAAGGTAACTGGCTGCAAGCAATTATTATGGGCTGATCGTAAACGAATAAATTAAGTTGAGCATTACTAAATTTAATTTGTGTGTTTAAATTCAGCCCACACACTAGAAACCCTGCTCCACACAGTTCCTACATTTTATTCCAACACAAATCGATTAAGTTAACCTAATAGTTTTTTTTTTTTTACAAATTTGAGTGGATTCAACATAAAACAATTAAGTTGTCCCAAAACGAAAGTAAAGAATTGTGTTGCTTCAACTCATTTTAAATTAGTTTGATCAAGCAGAAGTCATTTTTGAGTGGATATAAATTGTTTGCAGCCAGATACCTTACAATTATTTAGTAAACCCAATGAATCATTCCCTTTTTAGTGCATCTTCATCATCATCTTCATTAGTCTCAGATTCTCCTGCAGAACTGGGGCAGAATTAAGCAGGGTATAATAAACACACTGTTCACACTGCTTTTGCTTCGCTGCAGTTGTACAGTTAGAGTGGACGTGAGATGTATATATATTTTTTACTGAGTAAATTATGTTATTAAAGCATCACGAAGACGTGCCAATTGCCCCTCACCATCATCTTCAGCATTATAGGTCATTTAAGATCAGTCGGTCACACTTTACAATGAGGCTGTATTAGTTAATGTCAGTCAATGCGTTTATTAATATGAACAAACAACGAACAATACATTTATGACAGTATTTATTCATGCTAGTCATAAAAATACAGTGCTCATTGTTAGTTCATGTTAACTCACGGTGCATGAATTATGATGTTAATAATGCAATTATAAATGTTGAACTGTCATTAATAAATCATGTACAAGTATTGTTTATTATTAATTCATGTTAGTAAAAACATTGACTAGCATTAACTAAAGAAGCCTCATCGTAAAGTGTGAACGAAATCGATCGCAGAATAACGACGCCCCTTTCGCCTAAAAATGTACTTTTTTATTATTTTCAAAGCAGGTACACAAAGTGTATAAAGTGCCAGTGTTGTAAATGATGTGAATAGAGGTTGTTTTATTAACAATGTCCTTTTTTTGGCCGCTTATACTTTCAATGAAGGAGTTTATGTTTTACCTCACAACACGAGAAATACTCAAAGATGGACTTAAATATCGATGAAGAGAATATTATTGCTTCCGTGATGAAGGAAGAAAAAACTTTGTATTATCAATAAATTATTTAACAAGCCGATGTTTTAAATATGTCATGATCCTTTTGTCATTTAGTGTATGTTTGTACAAACTGTTTGGTTGTGATGTGTTTATTTGACCGCGAATGTTGTAAACGCTTATCATAGGCTTTTATTATTATTATTATCATCATTATTACTTTATTATTATTATTATCATTATTATTTTATATCCATACACTCTAAAACTCTGGGTGTTTTATATTATTTCGTAAAATATGGACAAAACATGCAACTGGGTTCATTTGTTTTAAATAAACAAAGTTAATGTTTTTCTCAATGGGGTTTGTGCATATTTTACAATAGCTTGCACATGAATATCAATGATTGTATAATGATAATAACATTGTATAACTGTTAAAAAAGCTAAGATTACACAAATATTAATTTACAGACGAGCGAAAAATTATAATTAAACGACAAAATAAACTATACAAAAAATAAATTAATACAATAATAACACTAACACTGTAAAAATGCTGGGTTGTTATAACTCAACGTTGGGTTAATTGTTTTTCAATTAATTTTAAATAACAATTTAAAAACCCAGCTGTTGGGTTTGTCTATACTTGACCCAACACGGGGTTACAACAACCTATAAATGTTCAGTGCAATAATATGCCTAACAACAACAACAACAACAACAACAACAATAATTTGATTGAATCTTTAACTAATTAAAATTTTTATTACTACACTTAAAAAATACTGGGTTGTTATAACTCAACGCTGAGTTATTAGTTTTTCCAATTAACTTTAAATAAAAACGCAGCGGTTGGGTTTGTCTATACTTGACCCAACATGGGGTTACAACCTATAATTTTTCAGTGCAATAATATGCCTAATATTAACAACAACAACAACAACAATAATAATAATAATAATAATAATAATAATAATAATTCGGGCAGTTCATTCCGCTGTGGCGACCCCTGATTAATAAAGAGACTAAGCCGAAAAGAAAATGAACGAATGAATAATAATTCGATTAAATCTTTAACTATTTAACGTCATCAGAGGAATAAAGCAGATATGATCCGTGTTCTGCAGGACCCCCTCAGACTAGTGTCAGATATTGAATCATTCATACACTCTAAAATCTAGATCATTTCAAATTACTTTGCGTGAAATCTGGACAAAAACTAACTGCTGGGTTATTAAATTTAATTAAATTTACAGGACCAAGTTTAACCCAACGTCCCTAGTTGACCCAATTTGTGTTTAGCATTTATAGATCGGCTCCTGTTTATTTCTCTCAGTCTGAACGAGCTCTTGTAACGCGTGTGCAAATCACTTATTGACAAGCTCTCTGCAGTCTTGACATCCATCCTGTGTAACACAAACACACACGGCTCTGCAAACACAGACAAATATTTTTGTGATATGTAAATTTATTTGGGAAAAGCTTTAAATAATGACAGTATAGGCTACAATTTGGATATCGACCCGTGATGAGAGAGGCGCATGGAAACAGGTTTACAGAAACACACGCAAACCTTGTAGTAAATAGATTTCCATGCAGATCGAAGAAACACTTCGAAACATGTCATTTAAACAAGACATCCAAATGTTCTGTTCAATAACATTAATATCTATAAATACACTCTGACCAAATGAATACACACTTTCATAAATATAATCTAGTAGTTAATAACGAGTCGCCTAATGATAACACCCACATAGGAAAATACTACAGTAATTTATAGTAAATACTATAGTTTTTCTGAACCATGCTATAGTAGTGCATTATACTGTTTACATTATATTATTTACAACTAATTAGGTAATGAATGTTCCAGCATACGGTTAGCTAAAAAAAAAATCACGCTGGGTTATTTTAAAAATATTTTGAGTAAAAAATGGGCAAAAACTAAAATGATGATTAAATTCAACCCTACTCCTGGGTTTGTCCATATTTTACCATATTTAAGTTGAAATAACGCAGCATCTTTTGAATGTAGTGAACTGCTAAACTGCAATAAATACTGTAGTACACTTAAGTCTTTACTACAGTGAACTGTGGTGTAGTGAAGTAGTACAGTTGTAGAAAACTATTGAGTCATATAGTTATTGTGTTACCATAACAACTATAGAATCACCACAACAGATTATTACAATTGGTGTGTTGCCAACTATAGAATCACAACAACAGATTGCTACAGTTGCTGTGTTACCATAGCAACTGTAGAATCACCACAAGAGTTTAATTACAGTTGGTGTGTTACCATAACAACTATAGAATCACAACACAGATTGCTACAGTTGCTGTTTTACCATGGCAACTATAGAATTACCACAAGTGTTTAATTATTACAGTTAGTGTGTTACCATAGCAACTATAGAATCCCCACAACAGGTCAATTACTATAGTTGTTGTGTTATCATAGCAACTGTAAAATCACCACAACATATTATTACAGTTGTGTTACCATGGCAATTATAGAATCACCAAAACGGGTCAATTACTAAAGTTCTTGTGTTACCATAGAAATGGTAGAATCAGCACGATCGTAAAATTTTTACGACTGATGTGTTACCATAGCAACTATAGAATCACCACAACAGGTTAATTACTATAGTTCTTGTGTTACCATAGCAACCGTTGAATCCCCGCAACAGGTCAACTGCTATAGTTGTTGTGTTACCATAGCAACTGTAGAATCACGACAACAGATCAATTACTATAGTTGTTGTGTTACCATGGCAACTACAGAATCACCTCGACCGATTAATTTAGGTACATCATGGCTCAAAAACACTGCAGTATTTACTACAGTAAATTTGTATTTTTCATGAGGGATCTTTCTACATTCTACAGGATATTTGTGTATTTCGGTATGTGTCCCGCAGGCATCTAGAGTGCAGAAAGTTGATTGTTGATCAGCTTGTGGAGGGTCAGTGATGATGAGCTCCACTAATGACACACTGAGGCACTGATTCATCCGCTCATTGATTGACTTCTAATGGTTTTATTGCTTTCGGAGGTCTTGCCATCCACTGTTCAATCACTTTAATCTGCCTAAAGAAAAGACTGAATCCTATATCGCCTGACTGGCTGCAAATCAAGATTAAAAAAAAAAAATCAACAAAACAAAACAGTTAACAAGCAGTTTTTCTACCCAAATCACAGTCAAGGCGACACAAAATCATTCCCAGAAAACCTAATGAATCTGTAGTGTAGAATTAATTCAGCACAAGACATTCAACAGGAGTACACTTTACTTTACACCGCTCCTGCTGAGTAAAACACAGTTCTAGAGTGTAAAGTAAAGTGTAAAGTCCATCATTTAAGTGTTTTTTTCTTAAAGCACATCGCCAAAACTGCACTTCTGACATTGGAGTTCAACAGTTGGCACCACGGCACAATAATATAGTAACAAAACAAAATCATACAAAAAAAAAGATACAGCTATTTTGTAAAGATATACCCAGACCTATTCAAATATCACATTCAGAACCAAACATAACATTATTACACAGAAATAAGTTAGAATAAGAACAGTACTGTAATAACCCAGCAAGACTGCTATAGAAACCTAAACCTTATATACTTGCATGGTTCATGGCACTGCTTAAGAGATAAAAATGGCTATGTATATGTATATATATAGGCAAAAATAATAGCTCTCCTATAATATTTTTATTCTGTCAAATATTTTCCAAGTGATGTTTAACAGAGCAAGCACACTTTTGCAGTATTATTTATATTCTGCAATGCACAAGTGCTGTTTTAAGACGTCTGATTCTGCTGCCTATGGGAGAAATGACTACAAATGATAAACGTCAGAAAACCATCAAAGTACTCGCTCTAAAACAAGTGTGCTTCATGACTATACATAAAAAGTAGAATAAGATAATAGGAAAATAATGCAACATCAAGCTGCACAACGAGGCCATTTTTAACTTATAATAATCAATGGGGGCTGCACGGTGGCGCAGTGGGTAGCACAATCGCCTCACAGCAAGTAGGTTGCTGATTTGAGCCCCGGCTGGGTCAGTTGGTGTTTCTGTGTGGAGTTTGCATGTTCTTCCCGTGTTGGTGTGGGTTTCCTCTGGGTGCTCCGGTTTCCCCCACAGTCCAAACACATGTTGTACAGGTGAATTAGGTAGGCTAAATTGTCCATAGTGTATGAGTGTGTATAGATGTTTCCCAGTGCTGGGTTGCAGCTGGAAGGGCATCCGCTGTGTAAAACATATGCTGGATAAGTTGGTGGTTCATTCTGCTATAGTGACCCCTGATTAATAAAGGGACTAAGCCGAAAAGAAAATGAATGAATGAATGAATAATCAATGGAAGTGAATGGGAGCAGATGGCTGCACCCACTATACGTGAAGAATAAGCTCAATACTATTTTTTTATTTTGGAGAAAGTCTTATATGTTTTAGTTTGGCTAGAATAAAAGTGGTTTTAAATTTTTTTAAGGTCAAAATTATTACCCAGAACAAACCACTGTTGTCCAATGACTTGCCTAAACCTAGTTAAAGGTGCAGTAGGTAATCGTCTTCAGAACATGTGTTGTTGTGCTGGTTAAAAGTCTCCTCACATTCCAATAGTAATGATCTAAATGTGTTTATATGTGTATTATATTCTGGGTGAGGTATAAAACTAAAAAATGTTCATCAATTAAAATTTGTCAGGTCAATAATTCTGATAAAGTAGCCCAAACTGTCTGTCAGCAAATGTAGATATGTATATCTGCGCACCCGTTTGCTCGTTCACATGCACGAAAGAGAGAGAGAGAGAGAGAGAGAGAGAGTGACAGAGGTAAAAATAAATGCTGAATCAAAACTTGTTAAACTCCTGAATCAATATTGGAGTTAGTTTTGCACGCTGGAGGAGGGACGACACCATGGCTGAAGTGTTTCTGTTAGACAGGTCATGTTCTGTGCTAAACTTTTTCATTCCCGCAGAGCTGATGTAGATTGTGTTGTTATGAATGGGTTATATCTGCACTAAAGTGTTGCTCAGCCACTGAAATCTCCTGGTAAAAGGTTGGTGTGAATCTTTTCAGTTTGATAAGGGCCTTTAACAGCATCAATAATGTAGATTTATATTTAGTTTAACAACAGAACATCAGTAAATAGCGCTATTCCGCCTAGCCTGCTTTACTGAGCTGAAGATGCTTTTATATTCACATTGGGTCATTTCTGAACAATGACAGCCTGTGACGCTCCCTATATTGTACTCTGAATATTCGCTCTGAAATAGCATGTAGGTATGGCTCAGTAATGAGTGTAATTCCTGCAGCCGCCGGCCAAACACTAAGCATACAGTAGTGGCTTTAGGACAAAGTGTGTGAGAGAGTGAGACCAGCGATAGTGAGAACTAACGTATAGGCAGATCACCTACTGCACCTTTATTGCTGCGTTTAAACCATACACGCTCCGCACGTATAAATTGATATCTACGCATAAATAGACGCACAAACATTTAGAGTTTACTCTCTTCGTTCACATGTCAAATTCGCTTCGTTCTCGCATCAGATTCACTTCACAATAGATGCAAATTTGTGTCATGGGCGGGGCTTCTGTCAGCCCGGTGACTTTGTTGATAAATGGCTAACATAGATTTTATTGAGTGAGTAGCTGTGCTTTATGTGCCTTAGTAAGGCTGAAAAACAGCGTAGATTCATTCACTAGAGGTGCTCCTTCAGAGGTGCACCCAGCTCTGTAGAGTTCATCAGCTCCTCCAGAAACTATACCTGGATGATGAAGGCTTTCAGCGGAGCTTCAGACTGAGCTGAGCCCAGTTTGATGAACTGTTGTTTGGTGTCGGCAGGAGGATTTACCCTCGGGACACCAACAACAGGCGCTACGTCATAGCCACGCCTCTATGAGAGCAAGCTCCTGATTGGTTATTGATTTTCCAACTCGAGCCGCATGATACACGCGTTAAGTGTACTTCATTCACATGAATCGCATCATTCGCGATGCCTCATTTGCGTTAAATATGCCGCAGGATGTCTATTCGCGTCTTTGCATTGAGGTAACATGTAAATAACTCGTGCGTGATGCTTCATCTGTGTCTTTAAACTGCACTTGGAGCTGCACAGTAAAAATATCAGTAAATTAGCAGTTTAGCTTATCATATTTTGTGATTCATGTGTGTATTGTTTATTTTGAGTTGCATTATAGGATCCTAATCTTTCTTCCAACAGATTTAAACCTTGAAAAGTGACTTTTATTGTCATGTGTAATGGTGTGCAGTGCTGTATTGTCTGTGTTGGTGTTGTATATTACGCTACAGGAACCTTGTAATAAACTGCAGCACCTGTTCTGTTATTCTACACACTTATTCCTCTTGATATTATGTTTTATATTATATTAAATGATTAAATTGTCACTAAAAGTCACTTTGTTAAACTGTAGAGTTGAATTCTCAACATCAGAAGTGGACAGAGCAGAGATCAACATCCCATAATGCAATTCACCACCGCAAATAAACACAACACACACACACACACACACTAAAATACAGAAGGTGTTCATTTTCAGATGTTTTACAGTGGAGTATCTTGAAAAGAAAATATCTAGTGAATTATTACGTACTGTCTTCATGTCAGAGACACAAGACATCAGCAATTAGCAATGAGTTATTAAAACTATTGTTGACTCAAACAGCACTTTGGGAAATATTTGATAAATAATTTAAATTTGACAGGAGAGCAGATGATTTTGTCTTCAAGTCTATATAAATCATATTGGCTGAATTGTATTTCCGGCTAAGGATGATGTAAATGTAGTCATATATCTGTGTAACTAATCCAACATTTGAGAAACCTCACACTGGAAGCAGCCGTCTGTATCAATATATATACGTCAGCATAATAGATTTGGTAGGAATTATAAATTATTAAAAAGTACAGTATATAAAATGAGACTTGGCGGTTGTTTGCGGCACGGCAGAGTGTTACGACACAATCCAAAAAAAAAAATAATAATAATAAATCAAACAATATTCAATGAAGGAAGAAATCATACAAACAGAATATATATAGAGAGCCATCTATTCTAGCAGAGAACGTCTAGAAATCTCCATCAAAGCACTAAAAGTCACACCTCTATGGCATCATGTAGAAATAAAGCTAGCGCTAGAGGAATACAGCCGTATCTGAGGGATTCTGCATTGCACTGTTAAAACATGGGACACACTGAGGGAAGGAGCTCGCCGTCTAACACACGTCAAAACCTGTAGAGCATCTCTGACCACCTGGACGCTTCTGGAGACAAGGCGGACAGAGCAACAGATGATCTGTCTCTCTGTGTGTGTGTGTGTGTGTGTGTGTGTGTGTGTGTG
>CAIGQZ010020490.1:358631-372042 GCA_903798205.1 Danio tinwini
GAGAGAGAGAGAGAGAGAGAGAGAGAGAGAGAGAGAGAGAGAGAGAGGCAGTGTGCGTGTGTATGTAAAAGAGTGAGTGAGTAAGTAAGAGAGAGAGAGAGAGAGAGTGTGTGTGTAATAGCGAATATAGAGCAGCAGGTGTGTGTGTGTGTGTTGGAGTGTAGAGGATCTCTCTGGCACTGAAACACACAGCCTTCAGTCAGAAAGAGAGCAGGCTTTGGGAAGTGGGGCTCGTCCCCGTTTCACACATCAGACCTACTTCTTCTACATGCCCTAAATGCGCACACACACACACACACACACACACACACACACACACCTTATAAATATTTCATTTAAGAGTATTGATAGAGGTGGGTTAGGCTCTCAGTGGTCAGCACTGTAGCCTCACATCAAGAAAGTCACTGGTTTGAGCCCCGGCTGGGTCAGTGTGTGTTTCTGTGTGGAGTTTGCATGTTCTCCTCGTGTTGGTGTGGGTTTCCTCCCAGTGCTCCAGTTTCCCCCACAGTCCAAACATATGCGCTATAGGGGAATTGATCAACTAAACCGGCGGTAGCGTATGAGTGTGTGTGTGAATGAGTGTGTATGGGTGTTTCCCAGTACTGGGTTGCAGCTGGAAGGGCATCCGCTGTGTAAAACATATCCTGGAATAATTGGCGATTTATTTCGCTGTGGCAACCTCTGATAAATAAGGGACGAAGCTGAAGGAAAACGAGTATTGGCACAATACTCTATTATTTTAAATGAGATTAGTCTGCAAAGCAGCAGGATTACCGTCACATGCAGCGAGACGTGGTTAAGCAGGCTGTGGATTAAAGCTAATAATATTGTAAATAATGCTCAGTTTCTTACACTGAGCGATGGTTTCACTCCACAAGCCCTCAGTGTGTCATCAGGAGCCATGGCTATTGATTTGGCTATTTCATCTTCTACTGATGAAAGAAAAGCAACTGCATCTCGGATGAGCTGTGGGGGAGGAAATTAACAGGAAAGTTTCACTTTTGGGTGAACTATCCCTTTAAAGTCTACACAGCTCGCCACAGCGATCATGCTGAGATGCATTGTGGGTAAAGAGCATTTAACACACACACCACTGAGTCACGGAGGATAAAATTATTCCCCGCTCCTGTTCTGAGGTGTGAAACACTGATCTATTTCAGTCTGGAGTTTCCTCCTACACTTTAGATAGACAGAGAGAATCACAGCTCTCAGTGCCACACACACACACACACACACACACACACAGGGTAACGGAGCGCGCATTCACCATACATGGGCACCTGCCTGTGCCAAACACTGGAAAACTGATGGAGCTCCAGAGGATTTTTGTAATGATTCCACAGAGTTCCCATGAGTGAAGAAAGCCAGACCCAGACACACACACACACAGTCACAATGATACACACACACACACACGTATATGCACACACTAGGGGCTGAAGTACTTTATATTTTTTGAAGTCGACTTTAAAGACATTAAAAGTCTCTTTAAGGCAAGTCATTTCACTCGGCGGCCATCTTTGAAACACCTCTTGGGCAGTATGCTTGGGCATTCAGTCTGAATGGGGAAACATGAAATTCTCCAAAACTACGTGCCAAGCTTACGATTACATTTCATATTAAGAATCACCAATAATATTAAACAACAACTGTCTCTTTAGCTTCATTTCTAGATGTTCGTATCATACTAAATCTGCAGAAACTTACATCTGGTCCGAGCACTTCCCCTGGAGAATTGTCATACTTTTGCGATTGCTGATTGGCTATTGTACTAGAAGGCGGGCTTTATTTACCATATATCGACTGCTGATTGGCTCCTGTACTAGAAGGCGGGGCTTCATTTGCCATATTGACAGTTACACTTTTCCCCATTAAAAAGTATACGAGGAACACGTCTTGTGTAGTCTATAGTCTTTGGTAATAGCAAAGAGCTTAGAATGACCAAGAGGCGACACTCAATAGAACGTTACATTGCAACAGCAGCGCCCAGCAACAGCCCCGGATTCCGCCATTTTGGAGTGAAAGCGGTCGGCTGCCCATTGGATCCTATTGCTGACACTAGTGATGCTCCGTTTGATCGGCCACCAATCACGATCGGCAGATATTGGCTAAAAATAGCTTGATCGGCGAACCCCAAAAGCGCCAATCAAAAAAGCCGATCACTTGACGTAAATTGCTCGCATGACTTTTCACACGTGCATGCAAGGTGCACAAGTAAACAGCAGAGCGAAGCTTACCATTGGCAACATGAGTTCGTCTTTTTCAAAGTGTCCAATAAAGACGTAAAGTTAGCCGTTTACAATGCATGTCGTGATGAAATCCCTCAAGCAAGCAACGGCATTTTAACAGCACTAACATGATTAGGCATCTTAGAACACGCCACACAACTAAAGCCGCGTACGAGAATCCCTCAACCAGCCGACTGTGAGTGATGCATTTAAACAACGTGAACCATACAGCACGGATAGTAAGAGGTGGAAAGACATCGCGTTCAGAATTATGGAATTCAATTGCCTCTACGAACAACCTGTGATATATGGAGTGCAGATGCCTGTCTCCAATGTGTGTGTGTGTGTGTGTGTGTGTGTGTGTGTGTTTATTAAATACTTATTCATTAGATACTAGTGCTTTTTAAATACTTATTACTACTGCTTACTCAGACACTGGTTTATTTTATTAGATACTAGTACTTATTCATTATATAGTACTTATTAAATAGATACTAGTTTTTATTTATTAGATACTAGTACGAATTTTAATAGTGACTAGTAACTATTCTGTTATTACTAGTAACACATTTAAAATTGTTTCATTGATTTCTATGGGATCTGTCATTGAGATATCAACTGTTCAGATTTGACTATTGTGTATTTCAACTGGGACTAGTACATTTATGTACTGCTAGTTATTCATTAAGTACTGGAACTTATTAATTAGATACTAGTACTTATTCATTAGGTACTAGTACTTAATAGTTACATACTAGTATCTATTTAATGTACTAGTACTCCTTTATTAGATACTAGTTCATCTGGTTGTTTCTCCTTGTTTCTCTGCCTTGTTATTTATGAAGGACGGCATTGGCTTACAGTAGCTTACTACATTTTTTTGGGATCTGATGCAGTTGGTTCCTCAACTACATCAGACGTTTATAATAATAACTGACAAAAACACTTGCCATATTGTCCTTTGTGGCATTTGCCAGTTTTGGTGTAATAAGCTTTACATTTTGCTGCCAATAATAAAATGTAATCAGTGTATTAAGAGGCTACATCCCATTAAGCTGATCTGATGTGTGTTGGTCTGCCTGACCCCTCTTTGTTTAGAATAATTTTAAGTTACTCTGCCTTATTTGGGAAAGATGGCACACTTTATTGACTCATTGACTTTTTTGAATGGCCATTTCCCTGCTATTCTGTGATATGCAGATCATGATTTTGGTCATCGGTAATTGGTGATCGGCCCCAAAAATGCTGATTGGAGCATCTCTAGCTGACACGATGGCAAGCAGCTGCTTAGTTTTTATTTATTTATTTAAAAAGCACATTAAAGCTGAGATACAACCTGGAGGATGACAAAACAACACTTCCTATCACAATCATCAGCACGTTTAATAGTTTATTTTACAGACTTATAATATGCTGTTGTTCTATTGGAGTTTTCATTGCAAAATGGCAGCCGCGCCATCTAGTGGCTGTTTCCCAAATCGCACTAGAGTGTCGCCTCTTGGTCATTCTAAGCTCTTTGGTAAAAGTCGCTGGTGACGTCTTCAATAAAACACAACATGCAAATGCCACAATTCGCTGTTTATTTGCAGTGAAAAATATAAATGACATGTTGTCTGACAGCTCAGAACACGATACATTACCAATAGCCCCTTTCACACAGTGATAACTGTAAATATAAGGAAAATTACCACAACAAATTCAAAAAAGGGTTTTTCACACAAGCAAGGAGGTTTCGGAATTTTACCGGAAAAGACCATTCACACATCCATTCCAAAATACTGGTAATATAATGTATTTTTTATTTATTGCCATGTCAGCAACCAAGGATATTTTCATGGCAAGAACATTTCAATAATAAATAAACAATTAAGAACAATAAACAAGTGAACACACAAGTTAAATAAGATTTTCTGTGTTAATACATGATAAGAATTCTACATTTTTTCCTGGTGTCACTTTGTTAAAAATGTCCTTAAGAGAGTTCATTTCATAAAAAACTCTTCTGGAATCATTAAAAGCAGGACAGTCCAGTAAAATGTGTGGGTCTTCATCTTTAGGTAAAAAGGCGTGGGTTAATCTTGTATGTCACCAAAATACCGGTAAATTCTAAAATTATTAATTATAAATGAGCTCAAAACGGCGGTGATTGTATTTGTAAACGTAATTGGGATCTTTAATAAGCTTTAAGGATAAGCTTTAGCATTCATGAAGCTTATGCCAGAGACAAAGGCAGAAGCACCAACTGCAACTAAATGTTTACACATTTGATTACATTAGAAATTCTGTGGATGGATCAGTATTGTGAACAACTTCGATGAAAACATATGGAGGAACACTTTCACATGTCGAGATGTACATAAGTGTGTGTGCTGGCTCTTACCGGAGCACTCCTGCACTTCACTTGCACACGCGTCAAGCAGAGCTTGAAGGTAAACAAACGGCGGTTCATCATAAGCATTTTATCGATAATTTTTTACACAGTTGGCATTAAGGAGGAACATAGAAACGTGATCTGACTAACATCTAGAAGCTAAATGTGTCTGGAAAAATATTCAAAGGCTTTTATTCTCATAAACTGCACTGATGTGAATGCGTCTGAGTGTTCTGATTGGCTAAAGCAGAAGTCTCACGTCAGCACGTTGACGTGAATGTGCTCTTTCTGGCAATCTTCCTTTAGCAATCACACAGCGCAGTATTCCGGCAAAATCCTGCTAATGTTACAACTTCTCTTTCCAGAAAATAGCTGGATCAAATTTATCACTATTTTTACACATTCAGACCTTTAATTTTCTGGAAAGGTCTGTATGTGTGAAAGGGACTAATGACTAATGTCAGTGCAAAACAAATGCATATAGTCAATGTCAGCACTGTTCATCTGTTAATAACGCAACATTAGCACAGGCCCAAACCTACCCCTTAGCCCTTCCCCTTTCCCCAATTCTTTTCATCTTGAAGGCGTATTTACAGAAGGCCAGAGTACACCAGCTACAGCGACAGCATGGCTGCACACTGAAGTCAGGAGATGCACTAATTAGTATTTTTTGTCATTACTATGAATTTTTTCAACAAACAAGCACATGTTTTAATACATTCATAACGATGTCAAAACATGTCAATTACATTACTTTGAAACTGGCTGACATGCATTTGACCATGTTTGATCATGTGAATCATTGACGCTGACATGAGAAAAATTGCATTTAAAGCATTAAAGTCAATTCCTGGAGGGCTGCAGCTCTGCACAGTTTTGCTCCAACCCTAATCAAACACAGCTGATGCAACTAATCAAGGTGATCGAAAGAGTCTTGAACACTTGAATAGTTGGATCAGCTGTGTTTGATATGGGTTGGAGCAAAACTGCAGAGCTGCGGCCCTCCAGGAATTGACTTTGAGACCCATGCTTTAAATTAAATTTCAATAATTTCAATAAAAAAAACCACATGATCTGCAGAGCAACAAGTCAACGGCAATCAAAATGTCCATTAGTGATGAACATTAGAGATTTATAACACAAAGGGATGTAATGATTCACCCTGAGCGGTGGAAAATCGATTAAAATATGTGACTATTCAAATGTTGAACGAATCATGATACATGTTTTGAACAGAGGGGGCGCTGTGTTTACAGGCGCAAGCTCGCTTTACCTGCACATCAGGTAAATTGTGGTAAAGGCAACAACCTTGCTGTCACGGACTATCAAATCAGGTTCAAGGGATAAAGTTCACCTTAAATATGTCTCAAATAATGTTGTTAAAAAAACTGCGACAAAACCATGTATCATGACATTAGTATCGTTAATCTTATCGCATTGTGAGTCAGGTGAATTGTTACATCTCTACACACAAGTAATGTTGATATATAATGTTTATTCCATTACTTCAGGGCGTACTCGCACCATGTACAGTTGACTTGAACCAGGCTGAAGCATGCTAATCTCCCCTCCTGTCTACCCCAACGGCCCGCAATCACATTGCATTCGAGTCGGAGCACTCTTACGTCATCGATGATGTGCTGTTCAGTTTAACAGAAGAGAAGCACTCTCGCTCAGCAAAGTAGAGATTTCTTTAGTTATATTGTTTTAGTGGTTTGGGATGCGGTGACACAGTCAAATATTTCACCGAACAGATCAGCCACTTTTGACGCTCATAAACAATCATAAAGTCCTTGTGCTGCAGGAATCAGGAGGTCTGCTGAAGGTGCAGCTGTGGTGCAGTGAGGGGTTTGTGTTTTTAATAAACTACGACAGTTTGTGTTCATTAAATAGTAAGAATGAATAATAAATATGAAACAGTCACGCCTAAAGTCACGTCACATTCTCAGTTTCAGGCTCCGATGAACCGCGCTCTGGCCCACCGCTTCCAACCAGGCCAGGGCCGGCCAACTGAACCGTGCCTGAGCCCGATTCAGAACACTCACACTTCTCAAACGATCCGGGAAAACATGCCTGGGCACGGTTCGAATAGCATAGTGTGAGTGCGCCCTTGGTGTCATAATTAGTA
Organism: Danio tinwini; assembly: GCA_903798205.1. NCBI lineage: Eukaryota > Metazoa > Chordata > Actinopteri > Cypriniformes > Danionidae > Danio > Danio tinwini. The sequence goes on from CAIGQZ010020490.1 coordinate 365,359, forward strand.
TCTGAATTGGGCCGCAGCAACATTTAGAGGCTGTTTAATGTCATTCACACAACTACTGAACATCACCATGCTCACACACTCAATCAACATTATTTCTCAACAGTAGATGTAACAAAAACAACCACAATAATAGACATTAAAAAGCATAAAAAGTGAAATGTCATCCAGGGAATTCTGGGAAAGTTATTATTAATTATTAAGCAATATATTATGCAAACTGCAGGAAACACCTGCAGCTTCTCCACGATGGATGTCCAGCGTTCTCTAGCCGTCGGAGCCTAGACTGCAGCTCTGCACAGGAAGTTTGGCCAGAGGAGAAATGGTCGTGCCCAACTGAGCCTGGTTTCTCTCCAAGTTTTTATTTTTTCCTCTTCACTTTGGTCATTTGGTGAAGTTTGTTCCTCCACTGTCTCCACTGGTTTCCAGATTTTGACAAAGCAAACAGAGACCACCCTCTATACCCTAGTTCATCTGGTAGTAAAGGACCCCCCTCCCCTTCACTGATGATGTTTTGAGCAGCTCTTGTGTGTGAATATCTCAGATGACTTCTCCTAATGCTGTATTCCGGCTTTTCTTCCTTTACACTGCATGTTTACATTCCTGAGCAGAAGCAAGTCCAAACCCGCATCAGTTCAGTTCTGCTGCTCTACTGAAACACACCAGCAGACACACACACACACATACACACACACACACACACACACACACACACACACACTTGAAACACCTTTCTGATCGTCACAATGCAGAAGTTCATGCAGAGCTGCAGCAACGAGACCAAAGGCACAATATTCACTGTATATTAGGGATGCAATGATTAATCAATTTCACTATTAACTGAGCTTTAATTCGTCCTGGTTAATTAGTCGTAAAGGCTTCTCAACACTGTGTTTCTGGAATAAGACTGCTACAACTAAACAGTTATGCCAACTTGCGCTAATTTAATGTTCTAAGCTTGTACACAGAGGAGAATACCCACGCATGCTGGATTAACTATGGCTGATTATAACCATGACTGAGGTTATTAACTAAGGGCTGTCCATATATTAAGACTTTGCATGCACAAGTTCACTATTTTCAAATGGAGGCACATGGCTTGCAATGATCAGTTCATGTCACTTGACTCGTGACGTGCTCGCGCTTTCCAGTCGCACCTATGGCCCGTTTCCACTGAGTGGTATGGTACGGTACGGTTCATGGCCATTTCCACTGCAAGGCATACCAAACCGAACTGTACCATACCCTTTTTTGGCACACTTTCGAAAGGGTACCAAACATGAGAAAGGATAGCAAAAGGTAGAGCTAGATGTGCAGTTGAACGCTATTGGTTTACAGAGATACGTCACGAGCTCACGCAACAAGCCAGAATGAAAACAAAGAAGCTGCCATGTTTTAATACACAGCCGAGAGATTACAGCGTAATGATATACACATATAATAATGAGCCCTGGTCGACCCGGGCTCAAACGAACCTCGTCGTCGTCTTGATGAACAGCCACAAAGCCAAAAAGAAGAGCAGATTTTACCCTAAAATTTTAAAATTTTTGTAAAATTTTACCCTCGTAGTTTTTGACGAGCCAGTCTGAAGCGCGAGCAGTTAGCTTTCTTGCTTGCGCGTCTATATTTGAAACAACAAACCTCTTGAGCTGATGATAGTAATGTGCGCTTGATTATTGACGTGCTTTTGAAACCTGATCCTGTCAGAAACTGACAAACGCAAGAGTGACGAGCCAAAAAACAAAAGGAGAAGCCGGAAAAAAAGGATTATTTCTTCATTATTACTTCAGCAAACGTGAACAATTATTCACCTGCTAAACTATTATTAACTCTGAATGATGGAATTCCTTTTTAACAGGAGGCTACACGTGCTGCTGAAGATTACAGACACATTTAATCATGAGAGGTTTGACTGTGGGCTATATTTCATGTTGTTTTGAACCTAAATAAGGACTAAATGTCTGCTGTGTGTTGTTTATCTGTAAGTGGTATCATATCAGAGACTGTAAGGGTCTGTATGTGTTCATATATGTTCATTTATTTATTTATTTTATATAATTGCAGATGTACGTTACAGTAGGGTATTTAACACTGTCATTGATCTGCAGTTATAATCAACTCATGTTCATAGTAAAGTTAGTAATAAACAAGTATTTATGTGTGTAAAGCATCTGTGTTGTGAGAAATGCTTCTCATATGATATGTGAGCGACCCGTACAGCTTTACTTTAGACATTTTCTTGAGTGAAAATGACGTTGACAAACTTTGTTGTACACCACGCTCACCAAAAGAGTACCATTGGTACCCCTTTAGCAGTGGAAACGCAAGCCTGATAAAGGTGACCCGTACTGTACTGTACCAGTCAGTGGAAACGAGCCACTAGAGTAGCTGAAAGAATGTCGCGAGTGCACCGTGAGTTACATGACAAGAACTGACCAATCAATCAGCTTCATACTTTGTATGGAATATACACTTTTCTGGTCCAAAGCAAGGGTATAGAATAGGCATGAATGGAGGGGACGTATCCCTACCAATACCCACCAATTACTAAAATTCATTCATTTTCTTTTCGGTTTAGTTCCTTTATTAAATCAGGGGTTGCCACAGTGGAATGAACTGCCAACTGTCAATTACTGAATAACTTAATCTCCTTTAAAATAAAATAATGCTCCTTCAACCCTTAGTAACAAAGACATGCAGAAAAGGTTTAATTAAATTCTCTTCTTGTGTCTCCCTCAAACACAGAAGGACAGTGTGATTGGCTGCGCCTTTTTCTGCTGTCAAGTGACTGACAGCTGTAATTACATATGGTTTGCACGTGAGAACTTGAGGCACCAAAACAATGACATTTTCCAGTATACCATCACTGTGCAAGGAGTGGACATAAGAGTCTACCTTTCACTTAAGGTCAAGTTTGCCACGAGTCCACCATTATTATATAAAGGCCATGCAAATAATCAAAATTCAGTTTTTGATTCTGGCCTCTATGTTTATGAACATTACAAAAGGGATAAAACGGTTTTAAAATTGCCTCTAAATGTATCTACATTTATACCTCCTCAAAGCCAGATTGCTGTAAAATTATGTAATTGACTTTTGCAGCATGGGATGTGCTTCATTCATTATTTGTATTATTAAGTGTCTAAAGAGAATTTGTGCCGTTTCATGCATGTACTTTAGGGATAAATGTCCCCAATAAATGTCAGGAGCAGATCTACTTCTTTGCTCCAAAGAGAGAAAAAAATACAACATGAAAATACCAAACAAGTTGATCAACAGAGCCTTTCAGACAGAGGTTCAGCAGGCTTCGACTACATTTGTTCTCTTTAAAAGGGAAATACTGAGCTAATATGATTCTTAGATTTACATTAGACAAATCCTATTTTTTTTATTCTCATTTTATTTATTCATTCATTCATTCATTCATTCATTCATTCATTCATTCATTTAACCGCTTTTACAGGTTCGGGTCGTGAGGGCAGCAGTCTCCAGAGAAAACTCCAGACTTCCCTCTCCCCAGACCCTTCCTCCAGCTCCTCAGGGGGGATCCTGGGGCGTTCCCAGGCCAGCCGAGAGACATAGTCCCTCCAGTGTGTCCTGGGTCCTCCCCGAAGCCTCCTCTCGGTGGGACATGCCTGGAACACCTCCCTAGAAACAGATGCCTGAGCCACCTCAGGTGACTTCTCTGGATGTGGAGGAGCAGTGACTCTACTCTGAGCTCCTCCCGGGTGACAGAGCTTCTCACCCAATTTATAAGGGTGCGCCCTGCCACCCTGTAAAGAAAACTTATTTCAGCCACTTTTATCCAAGATCTTGTCCTTTCGGTCAGACCAAAAGCTCATGACCATAGGTGGGAGGAGGAAGGTAGATTGAGAGCTTTGCCGCATTACTGCTGCCGGTGCACAGATCCGCCTGTCAATCTTACGCTCCATCCTTCACTCATTCCCACCTGGGGTAAGGACTTTCCTCCAAACTGGAGATGGCAAGCCACTTTTTTCCGGTGGAGCACCAGGGCCTCGGACTTGGAGGTGTTGATTCTCATCCCAGCCACGTCACAGTCGGCAGCAAACCGCCCCAGTGCATGCTGAAGGTCCATGTTCAATGAAGCCAATAGAACAACATTGTCTGTGAATAACAGAGATGAAACTCTGTGGTCCCCGAACTGGACCCCCTCCAGCCCAAGACTGTGCTTTAAAATTCTGTCCATAAAAATTTATTTTTTACAGAACATTTATTATTTATTCATTGTTCTGCCATTTATTATCAGTGTAAAATTATTACTTATGTTTAAATACCAAAAAAGGAAGTAATGGACTATTGTTTGTTTGTTTTTCATTTTTATTTAGTGCTGTATTATTTGGTTACTGAGCAGCAATAAATAAAGAGTTTATCTGATTTTCAGTGTAGTAGGGTTTCAAAATGAATGAATGCACTATTATTCCTCAGACTATAATCTTACAACCAAAATCTATAATTGTTGAATCCCTACTATATATCCAGAGCAAAAGACGAAAAGTAGAGAATAATGTAAAAAATGAGCTAAGAAAAAGCCAAAGTGATATCTGAATCAGAATATTATAACAAATTAAAGTCACATAATTTAGGGAAAGACAAATTTATAAAGTTATTTCAATACATAATTGAATAATTGAATGAATACAAAAGTAGACCTCAAATGAAAATTTTACATATTTATCTATTCATATAAAAATTCTTTCTTAATATAATAAAAAAATACTGTCATTATAAATCCAAATAATGCAGGATATTACTGTAATACAAATTCCCTGTCCTAAAATAATGCAATAAAATGCAACAAACAATCTAAATAAAATATTAAATTATGACCCAATATAAAAATCTGATATCTAAATACTAAAGTAAATATTTACTTGATTTTCTGAGGTGAAATGTGAGCCTGTCGGCAGGTTTCTCTCTATTGCGTTTACATGCTCTCGCACACAAACACACACACACACCAGCGAAGAGGAGAAATGCATGTTTTACAGGTTTCTGTATATTGAATTACAGCACTTGTGTTTGTTTTTTGCACGTCAAACATCAGCAGCATCAGTGTTTAATAAAAAGATCAGCCAAAGCCACAGGATCTGTATGTTTGCACAGAGTTAAAAACAGCCCATATTAAAGCTGCTGCCGCTGTATATGACTTACAGTACGACCATCAGTGGAGGATAAAATAAGCTGCAGCACGGGAAAAAGAAAAAACACAATAACAATCAGCTAAAACAAATGCAGCCATTCCTGGGAATTAGTTAGTTGCCAAAAAAAAAAAAAAAAATGCTAAAACAATATTGACACCCATATCAGCAGTGCAGCATTAATAGCAAAATAGTCTCCTACTGGGCAATCATTTAGCCTACCATATAAAAATAAAATAAAATAAAGTAAAATAAAATGGCTCTCGTCACACAATATTCATTCTGTTTCCACTGCAGCATGACTTTATATTCTATACTGGACATTATTGAAGGTTCAGTGATGAGACTTTAGTGTAAGCCAGGGGTGTCCACACTCAGTCCTGGAGGGCCGGTGTCCTGGAGAGTTTAGCTCCAACCCTAATTAAACACACCTGAATCAGCTAATCAAGCTCTTACTAGATATACTAGAAACTTCCTGGCAGGTGTGTTGAAGCAAGTTGGAGCTAAACTCAGCAGGACACCCTGCTGGACCGAGTTTGGACACCCCTGGTATAAGCAGAGTCAGACCTTACTGTCCTAATGAAATCATTCAACATCAAGACATGATCATATTTTATTGTGCTCAAATAAGCAGAATCTAGAGGCCTTTACCTTTCATAGAAAATGATAGCAAATCATCAACTAGAAGACAAGTTAGTATCTGCACAAGACTTTTGTCATATATATATATATATATATATATACACACACACATATACATATACACACATATACATACACACACACTTACATACATACATACATACATACATACAAACAAACAGTTGTATTAGTAAAATTAAATGTAGTGCAACTCAAACTAATTAAATAATAAGGTATAGTTTTTTGAAAAATGAAATTACTCTGATTTTTATTTTTAAAACAGAAAAATTATAAATTTTTAATAGTTAATTAATAATTATTATTTTAATAATTAAACAAATTTGTAAACATTTACAAGAGAGATTATTTTGTTAAACTTGTAATAAATTGATGGAAAATGTTCATATATTTTATGTTTTCATATATTTATATATGGCGCCACAGTGGCGCAGTGGGTACAAATTCCCTTCCTGTGTGTATAGCACGATCATCTAACAGCAAGAAGGTCGCTGGTTCGAGCCTCTTCTGGGTCAGTTGGTGGAGTTTGCATGTTCTCCCCGTGTAGGCGTGGGTTTCCTCTGGGTGCTCTGGTTTCCCCCACAGTCCAAACACATGCGCTATAGGGGAACTGATCAACTAAATTGGCCGTAGTGTGTGTGTGTATGGATGTTTTGCAGTGATTGGTTGCAGTTGGAAGGGCATCCGTTGCGTAAAACATATGCTGGATAAATTGGCGGTTCATTCCGCTGTAGCGACCCCTGATAAATAAAGGGACTAAGCTGAAGAAAATAAATAAATGAATACTTATATATACACACACACACTTATTTTTTTGTTTGTGTGTGTGTGTGTGTGTGTGTGTGTGTGTGTGTGTGTGTGTGTGTGT
>CAIGQZ010020490.1:406623-417718 GCA_903798205.1 Danio tinwini
ACATGCCTAAATGCAGTGAGCTGCTGCCATGTGATTGGCTGATTAGAAATGTGTGTTGGACAAGCAGTTGGAGAGGTGTACCTAATAAAGTGGCTGGTGTGTGTAAACACACATACAAACTCACAACACAGACTTACAAACTCAAACTAACAAACACACACATATGCACTCACTCAAACACACTTATTCAAACAAAGCAATAGTGCAAAGGTAAGGAAAATCCCTCTAGTGTATAGTCACAGTTATTAATAATAACAATTATTAGATATTCAGTGTGCTTTTGTGCTGGTTTAGGCCTGTTGTGGATATATAATAAGGAAATTTAACCACAAACACACACACTCACAGCTATGGTTGAGTTTGAAGTATTGCAAAAACAAAAATAATATTCTTAAAATGTCACTCAGTCAATATGAATTTCCTGCATGTCAAACTGTTGTATGAAAACAAATAGAAAATAATTAATAATAACATATTAATCAGTACTAAATTAATACATTTTAAACACACTTGCTTATATTTATATAAATTAAAAATATATAAAAATAAATGAAGGTAAATGGCATTTTTGCATGTAATAATATTCTGATCCATTTCATATATTATAAAAACAAACCCTTCCTATCTTATTTAACAGCAGTCAGTGGATAACTATAACTATCTAAACACTAAGGTAGTTTCAGCAGCAGATGGCGCTCTAGGCTAGTTTTAGCAGCGATATCTGTTAGTATAAAAACTATGCTTCACATCCATTGTAAAGATATCCATTGTAAATAATGTTCGATTTGCAATGCATTCGTTTAGTCACAGATACGCACTAATATTTAAGTAATAAACACAATCCAGAGCATTTGGAGAAATGAGGTGCAGAAGAAGATGCCAGAGGATGTCGCTTTTATATTTTTATTCTATTTACAGCACATTAAAAAAAGCCCACCGGTGTGCAGTGGGAGATCGATATAAAGCCCTCGACGCCTGCAGAGTCCAGCTGGAAAAAACAGCAGTCAGAGAGCATCGAGACGGAGCCCAAAACACCTGCATTCACTCATCTCACACACACACACACACACACACACACACACACACACACACACACGTCCTGCAACAGAAATCCTGCATCAGAAAAACTGAAAAATAAAATAAAATAAAAATGACTTGGGTCAGCTCCTCATAGACGCTGCAATCTTCACAGCAGGCCACCAAGGTATGGATAAAGTGCTTCTCTTAACGTGACTCATTAAATAATTAAAGCAAAAATCACATGATCAGAGCGTAATAAAAGGAGAGAGAGTGAAGAAGAAGAGAAAAACAACGGACATACTGCATGGTGTAAGACCTACAAGAAACACACACACACACACACACACACACACACACACACACACACACAGAAGGAATTTCACATTTCATCATCTGGACAGACAGACAGACAGACAGACAGACACGCGGTAAGACTCGTCGTTTTTAGTGTTCTAATACGCAGATCCATCAGTCGGAGAAACAGCAGCAGTGTGTGTGATCTGGAGTTCAGGAAAGTCACTGGGCGAGTGTTTCTTTGTTTGTTTGTTTTTTTTCTGGTGAATAAATACATTCGGATTTTAGTGTCGAGCTACTTGTTCTAATATAACGTACGTCCTAAAAACAAACCAATGAAAGATGGAGAGACCAACAAAAGGTGTTTCCCAGATTGTCCTCATGGTCCGTCTCTAATGCAGTCCACAGGTCACACCTTTTCTTCAACAGTCAGGTGAGGCGTGTGTGTGTGTATGTGTGTGCGCGCGTGTGTGGATAAGCACCTTCCCTCATGATATCCGTGGCAAAATGAAGGTATTCTCCATCCTGGGAGAGCTACACACACACCGGGAGCGTCCAAAGAGCGCTGAACGACAGACAGTCCCTTGCCGGCCTCCAGATCTAAACAGACACACACAACAAACACAGCTTTATTATTAACACACCAATGCATCTCTGTGATTATTATTAGAGCAGCATGTTTATATATGGTCATATTTTGATATAATGCATGATTGATTGGGAACAGTGGATGGAAAATAGCCTTTTGGCTCATTCTGGCACATTGTACAGTTTAATGTGCATTGTCCCTGTCAAAAAAACCCTGAAAAAAATCAATGCAAAAAGATTTTTCACATGCACAAGAATGCATGTACATTTGTTTTTAAACCCAGTACTTGTGTAAAATGCATAGACGAATTATGCATGACACAAAATGTATGAATTAAACAGCATAAACGATGCAATTCTTTAAAACCCAGTACTTGTGTACACTGCATATGCTTATTACAGCAGCACATCAAAGTGTGCAAGTTTTTTTTGACCATTTTTAACAGACAAAAAATGCAATGATATAGATAATCGTGATCATTTTGGTCACTATTATTGTGATATGAAAGTTTTATATCGTTACAACACTAATGAAAATTTTTGCAACAACAGTAGATTAGCATGCACAATGCATACACATGTACAAAAAAGCATGCTAAAAATGTAATTGTTTACAAGCCAGTACTCGTGTAAACTGTGCATGCTTATTAGAGCAGCAAGTTAACATGAAAATATTAAACCACTGGGAATTAAGGAATTACAGCATACAGCAAATAAAAAAGCATGCACAATTTACACACAGATGCACAAAAATGCTTGCAAAAAAGTATGCATGACACAAAGCTGATGCATAAAATTGCTAAATTGATACAGGAAAATGCAATTCTTTAAAACGCTGTACTTGTGTACATGCTGTATGCTTATTAGAGCATCACATCAACATGCAATTAATAAAGCACTGTGAGTTGGGGACTTTATACAAAGAGCTTACAATAACGTAAATGCTTTTCTAGTCACAGTAAGTATAGATGCACAAAAATGCATGATTAAAATTCAAATACAGAACAAAATGTGTACAGAAAATGGCATAAATGATTCAGGAACAAAATGTAATTCTTGTCATCATGTCAACATGCAAACATGTTAAACCAAGGAGAATTTGTTTAAAGACTACATAAACACAGGAGGAAAAAGCTGGAAAACAATGCATAAATGCTGCAGAGGAAAAAAAACATGCAGTGAAAAAGAAAATACATGCAGAATATGCATAAATGCTGCAAAAAATACATAAATATAACAAAATACATGCAGGAAAAAACATTTTTAAAAATACATGTAGGTAAAATGCATAAAACACAAAACACATGAGGTGTTGAGACTCTGCATAATATAAGCATAATAGATGGAAAGTTAATCATCTGCATGTGTTTTAAGGCCTGTGACTATGTGAGCATTTTAATACAGCATAAAAAAGTTTAATAAAGATTAATTTTATTGAGCAATTTACATGATGAAGATGATGTGCATTGTTAATGTAAATTTGATTATTCAATTTCTGTAACAGAATACTGTTAGAGTCTCCTCAGAAAATAATAAATCACCGTTTATTTCACTTTAATATTGTGTTTATGACTATATTTTGTTTATTAAATGTATATAATAAATTAAAATATATTTATATGTCAAATTTTTGCAGCATTACAACTCTAATGCAAATACTAAACCACTGGGAGTTACAACATAGTGCAAACAGTAGATTAGCATGCACAATGCATACACACACTAAAAAGCATGCTAAAAATGTAATTGTTTAGAACCCAGTACTCGTGTAAACTTATTAGAGCAGCACGTTAACATGCAAATATTAAACCACTGGGAGTTGAGAAATTACATCCTACAGCAAATAGAAAAGCATGCACAATTTACACACAGATGCACAATAATGCTTGCAAAAAAATCATGCACTCCCCCATAAAATCATCCCAATCAACCTAAAGTCTTTGCAAAGAGTTATTTAAGTCATCAGGTGAAATTATATTGCAATATATTACATTATATATCACAATATATCACAGAGAGAAAAAAAAAAAAGAGAAAAAAAAATCGCAATGTCAAATTTTTCCAAAGTCATGCTGCCGTAATGTGTAAAATTGCATTAAACACATGTCGAAAAATGCAGAAGTGCTGCAGGAAAAAAATGCATGCTTAAAAATTGCAGAATATAAATGCAGAAAAAAAGTGTTTAAAATGCATACATCTTGAATAAAAATGCACAGAAGATGCTGGAAAATAAATCATTCAAGTTTGGGTCCCTAAACATGGCAGTCACAGAAAGCAGACCAAGTATGTGCCTAAGAATGGCAGCAGGAAATGTCAAGAGCCCAAACACTGGCAGTGGGAGCGGCTCGTAGACTTGAGCCAATATTGAACCAAGAAAAGCAACTGATCCTCAATAAACATGAGGTGACCTGGCAACCTCCAGCCAAACTGAGGCCATGGGAACCAACCGGGAGGTTAAAGAGGTTTCTATGCTAAACAAAACCCAGCTAAGAAAATCTGCACTTAAAAACACACTTTATTCTATCTTATCCAAAATGGGTTGTTTAGCTGCATGTTCACGCTGCTCTTTTCCATACTACAGCAGAACGGAAACAGCATTACAAGCCTGATCAAAAGAGCATTAAATGTACTTAAATTACTTGTTTCCCTTGCAGAAATTTGTGCTGCATGGTTTAAACCATGCACAAAACAGTAGATTAGCATGCACAATGCATACACACGCACTAAAATGCTTAAAATGTATTGTTTACAACCCAGTGCTCGTGTAAACTGTGCATGCTTATTAGAGCAGCATGTTAACATGCAAATAATAAACCACAGGGAGTTGAGGAATTACAGCATACAAGTACAGCAAAAAAGCATGCACAATTTACACACAGATGCACAAAAATGCTTGCAAAAAAATCATGCATGACACAAAGCTGATGCATAAAATTGCTGAATTGATGCAGGAAAAATGCAATTCTTAAAATGCATTGTGCATGCTAATCTACTGTTTTTTGGATGGTTTACACCATGCAGCACAGATTTCTGCACGAGAAACAAGCACATTTACTAAAAGCACTTTTGTTTACGTTTCATATTTTCTTGTCAGCATGTTTTATGGAGAAGCATAAATGAGAAAACGTCAGATTACAGCAGCAAGAGAGTCTAGTCATCAATTACTGTCACTGTAAGAGTGTTTTGTAAGGAGGAAAACTCATTCAGTCTTGTAACGTCATGTGTATGAATGTTTAAATTAAGAGTTAATTATTCTATTTGACAGGAACAGTTCACCCAAATTTTTAGATTGTGTTTACTCAAGTTTCCTCCTTCTGTTAAACACTAAAGACATTTAAAAAAATTTTAGAAACTGGTAACCATTGACATTTATAGTAATTGTTTTTCCTACTATGGAAGTCAATGGTTACCGGTTTTCAGCTCTCTTCAAAATATCTTGTTTCACAGATTAAAGAAATAAAAAGGTTTACAACCACTCGGGGGAGAGTAAATAGTGCGTAAATTCTCATTTTGGGTGAACATTCCCTTTAATGCATCACTCCAAATTTCTTCTGCACTGATTATTTAGTCCACAAGGTGGCGTCGTGCCTTTTTCAAAGACCAAAAAATTAAATAAAGGACAACATAACACCAGAAAACTACTGGGTCCGTTCTTTGTACCTCGCTTAAGCTAAGATGATTTGGCAGATCCTGGATTCCTCCACAAAAAATAAATAAATACATATAAAATGTCAATGAGAATATTACTGGCCATATCATACACCAGGACCAGGGGTGCCCAAACTCATTCCTGGAGGGCCAGTGTCCTGCAGAGTTTAGTTTCAATCCCAATTAGCTGAAACACCTGAACCAGCTACCCAAGCTCTTTCTAGGTATACTAGAACAGGGGTGTCCGAACTTGGTCCTTGAGGGCCGGTGTCCTGCAGATTTTAGTTCCAAATGGCCTCAACACACCTGCCAGGATGCTTATTAAGAGCTTGATTAGCTAGCCCCGGTATGTCTGATTGAGGTTAGAACTAAACTTTGCAGGACGCAAGCCCTCCAGAACTGAGTTAGGGCATTCCTGTCATACACTTTCACCAATTGTCCTAAAGATGATACCATTTTAAAGTTTGCATTTATATCTAAATGGTCTGATTGGTGTATATTAGTACTTAAAATGTTTATGTAATCCACTAAACATACAAAAATGTTATCCCTGCAGAGATGCCACGTCACTGGCAGTTTCTGTACCTTTATTTTAGAGTGTAGATTAAACAGTTTTTAATTATTGTTAAAAAAAAATCTGATTTTTGCTTTTTTTTTCTAGGGTCGGCACAGTGTCTTAATGGTTAGCACTGTGGTCCTCACAACAAGAAGGTCACTGGTTTGAGTCCCGGCTGGATTAGTTGATGTTTCTGTGTGGAGTTTGCATGTTCTCCCTGTGTTACTGTGGGTTTCCGCCAGATGCTCCGGTTTCCCCCTACAGTCCAAAAACATGTGCTATAGGGGAATTGATCAACTAAATTGGCCGTAGTGTATGAGTGTGAGTGTGTGTGTGTGTGTGTGTGTGTGTATGAATGAATATGTATAGGTGTTTCCCAGTGTTGGGTTGTAGCTGGAAGGGCATCCGCTGCGTAAAACATATGCTGGATAAGTTGGCGGTTCATTCCACTGTGGTGACCCCTGATAAATACGGAACTAAGCCAAAAGAAAATGAATGAATGGCTGAATGACTGAATACTGTTATTTCCCCCAATTTACTCTTGTAAGAACTCATCAGCAGCTGGTACAGTCCTTCAGCGTCACCTTTGCTTTAGAATGACTCTAATCCTGTTTGTATAAAATAAGCCTGATCCTGAACAGGTTTGAGCTTACAGACCTGATGCCATAACAACAGCTCATGGATGAGTTCTGAAGAACGAAACCAGCCTAAATCATGTCAAAATGCCCTTAACCAAATCCAACTGAGAAATCAACATACTGTATGAAGAACTGAGCCCAGGAGATGCAGAAACAATGGACATCCCCAAAATTCACACTTATTTCAAGAGTTCACACTTAGCTGATGATTGATTATAAGTTTGTTTGGCATGCTGTCCCGGGAAAGAGCCCTAAGCTCAAAACATCCTCGAGCTCGGGGCTCCCTCTCATTAGCAGGGCTCAGGTAGATCTAAGAACTCTTCAACGTATTTGTGGCTAAAGTTAAATAACTTCATAAGGGAAAAATACTGCTGGCTAGGAACTTGACTATGGTGCTAATTTGGTTTAGTCAATTTACTTAGGACGCAAGTTTTTGGATGGTGGGAGGTCACCAGGGAACCCAGGGGAAACCCACGAGTGCATTGGAAGAACGAGCAAACTCCACACAGAAACGTCGACTGGCCTAGAAAGGATTAGAACCAGTAATGTTCTTGCTGTAAGGCAACAGTGATACCACTGGGACGCCGTGCCACCCAATCTAGGAAAAAGAGGGAGGAATGGGGGGGAAGGGAGAGGGGGGGGGGGTTCTTCAAGATGAAGATGACTGTGGTATGAAGTCTGTGGTTATTTATAGTGACTTAGAAATCATCTGATTGGAGAATTATGTATTAGCTAATGCGGGACCAGCCATGTTTAATCATAAGCACATGAGCCTCTCAAAATTAGTTTAGAAACAAACTTCACTTAAAGAGCTCTTATTTATGTGCACTTAAAGGCTATTTTAATGCACATAACTTTAGGACTAAATAGCATGGGCACTGGACAATTTATTGTTGTTTATACAAGTCACCTGTGTTTGTCAAGGCTGTAGGTTCATCTGTATGCAAACTGCATTAGAGCCGACATTTGAAAATCATTTTTGACCTCAATGTCAGACTCAGAGTCCCACAACACAAATGTGGGCGTGTTTTTATTGGTGCATTCAAACATCTGATGAACTTTGCACATTGTACAATGATGTCCGAAATTTTTATATGCATATTTGTTTCACATTCATATCATACATCCATAAAACTGGACACGCATTGATTAATCTGTTGCAAACAAAAGTCAATTCAAGCAGAGATGCTTTGTTCTCTTGTTTAAAAGAGAAATATCTTGAAGATATGCACCAGGCACTAAAACCAGCACACAGAAGGCTACAGCAATCAATCTGCATTTTTATATCACAGATGAAAGGCAGTGTATGATGCAATTTACAACATGAGGTCAATCACATTTTTATTAACGTGCAAAAATGTCAGAATTTGTGCAATGACCTTTAGGATTAACAATGCAAAGACAACACAGAGGTAGAGGTGGAGGGGAGGGCAGGAGAAAGTGGGAAAAATAAATAAATGCATTTATTCATCTAATTTATTTAGTATTATTATAATTTAATATTATGTACTTTTTGTACTATTTTCCTTAAAGGTCCGTATATGGGCATATTTGTAGATCTGTTTTGTATTATTTTATTTAGCTCCAATAGTTAATATATAAATAAATATATTTACTGAAATATTTTAAATAATACAATCTTGCTTTTGGTTCATATCAATAGTGGCTTTGGTCTCTCCAACTCTCTTCTCACCAGCAGGGAGATGATTAATTAATAATAATATTTTAACACTTTTCTTTTAATCAGAAAATAAGAAGAAATTGCACTAGTTTCCTTTTTTTGTAATTTATTGCCTTTTGAACTTAAGGACTGCTGACATCCCTGGTATAAGATGTATATTTTGTTAAGCTTAGTTAAAGTTGAGTTATTTTATTTCCTTAATTTGCACACTTATAATGTTGTATAAGTTGTTCTCCATGGCATCGAAAACCGATATTTTTCAAGGTATCGAAGTTGGAAATTCCAGTATCGTGACAACACTAAGCTCCAATAATATTTACATTTTATTTATTTTTTTCCTCCCTCTGTCTATATGTATTGCTTTATTTAGAAAAAAAAAACAATGCAAAGACAAGCCTCACCTAAGTTTCGCAGTGAGCCAGAAGAGATGTGATTTCTGCACCCATGTGTCCCACCGCTTTGGCAGCTTCCATGATGGCACGCCGGTACATCCCTTTCTTTTTGCGGTTGAAGCGTGACCTGAAGAACTCACGGAACGGTGACAGTTTGGCAACCGAGAGTTCGGAGGTGGTCGGAGATCCAAACCAGGAAACCTTTGCTTCAGGCCACGGAGCATCAACCTCTCCGTCCTCTCTGCGAGTCCCGCTAATACTGAGGATCCGAGCTGGCCACCAGGGGAAGCCGTGAATCTTTCCCCAAACTACGTCCCCGACGGTCACCGCATGGCCATCCTCCGTCACGCATTTGCTCATGCTGCGCGTGTGCAGGCGGACAGTCAGCGGAGGAACCGTCTTGCCTTCTCCTTGAGAGGACGAAGACACCGAGATATCATCGCCTGGAGCCAGATCGCACAGCTCCGGAGACGTGCCATCAGAACTGAACGATTTGGACTCGTCTAGACTGTCACTACTGCACACAGAGAGGCTGGAAGAGTCTGCTTTCCTCTTGCGGAAGTTAATTAGTAAAGTCAGATCTCCGTGCCGCTCGACTTCCCCACCGCAGCTTCCCGACCAAAGTTCTAGTGAATTCTTATCTTCAGCATCCTCAGATTGAGGTAAACCAGAGTTGGGAACTCTCGGACTTCTCCTCCGAGCTCCATCCACGAGTTCTGCCTCATATACAGACACCTGCTCCGATCCTTCCGCCCGGGAACGCAAGCGGATCTTAGGCGACTGCGCATCAGGACTAGGCAACTTCGGAAGCTTTAGTTTGGGAATGGAAATGGTAAGACCTGTTCGTATTGCGTCCATTGGGGGTTGTAGTTTTTTAGGGGATTCCTTGGAAGAGTCTCGATCTCCGTGTCCATTCTGGAGGAGCTGCTTGGGGCAGAAGGGTTTGACTGATCCGTGGACTCTGGAAGGGATCTTCATAACCTCGCCCTTGCCTTGCGGAGTGCTGTAGGAGATCTTGATCACCGGACTGTGGGGAATGACGTCGCCTGAAGGAAACTTCTCTTCCTCCTTCTTATCCTTTCGGAAGCGTTTGCCGTCATAGACGGTTGAGTCCTCTCTTCGTTTGGACTCTCTATTATTGTTGTCCCCATCGTCCTTCCTCTTGGCTGGAGTTGCTTTAGTGTTGTCATCTTCAGCATGAGGTGAGTTTTCTTTTCTGGACGTCTTGGGTAAAGTTGGTCCATCTTTGCTGTCCTCGTCGCTGTTTAGTGTGTTTTTGCATTTCTCGCAGAGCACCTGCCGGGGTCGCAGTCGGATGGTGCTGATGGCCAGCCGGCCGGCGTCTCGGCTGCGTCTCTTCTTCCTCTTGATGGGGCGCGGCGGTGGCTGAGGAACCCACTGGTTATATGTGTGCCGGACCCATATGGGCTGCGGGAACGGAGCGCCTTCGAAGTAGGGTGGGTACGTGTGCTGTCCCGGCTGCAGCGGGATGGGTACAGGAGCAGGAGACTCCTCAGGCTCTGTGTTTTCATCTTTTGGTCTCTGGGTTGGCTGACTGAGAGGTTCAGAAGATGCCTCTTCGCTCAAGACTTCACAGTCCGGTCTTAATATGAGCGGCTCTTCGGTTTTCCCAACCACATCTGGAAGGCAGAACAGACCAGTCCTGCAGAGTCAAGAACAAGATATTAGAGACAATAATGGACTTGATCAAGATTAAGTCAGGGATGCAGGTGGTTTTTATCACAGAATAAAGCCTGACAGGTTTATTAGCACCCAGACATGAAGCAGAGCACTGTTTTATAAGACTGGGCTTTATTCTGCAAAAACAACCTCCTGGACTCACTTTATCCCACTTATTACATGGTTACTTTCCACAAAACATCCAAATTGGACACAATTTTAACAGAAAGGAAAACAGCTGAATAAAGCATATAATATCCTACATATTATTAATTCACATGATGGCCCTAAAACAACCAAACAAGCAGACACATATGAATGTGGATGCAAGTATATGGATGAAGTTTTTTCACTGATGATCAAATGGCTCGCTTCCACTGAGTGGTACAGTCACCTTGCTACGGGTCACCTTTATCAGGCTTCGTTTCCACTACAAAGGGTACCCTTTAGGTGGGCGTGGTGTACTACAGAGAGTTTCAGTCGACGTCATTCTCGCTCGAATAAATGTCTACAGTAAAGCTGTACAGGTCGTTCACATTATATGAGAAGCTCTTCTAACAAAACAGATGCTTTAAACATATTAATACTTGTTTATAAA
>CAIGQZ010020490.1:435218-445353 GCA_903798205.1 Danio tinwini
ACTCTCTCTCTCACTTTCTCTCTCACACACACACACACACACACACACACACACACACACACACACACACACACTCTCTCTCTCTCTCTCTATCTTTCTATTTAACACATATAGACACACACACTCTATTTCATATACACTCTCTCGCTTTCACTCTCTCTCACACACACACACACACACAAACGGTGTGTGATCAGTGTCTCTCCCTCTGAAATACTGATAGCATGAGGATATTATTATCACAGTGAGATTCCACTGCCGATATTCAGGTAAAACACAACTGTCTGATCTGAGGTCTGTGATGGATAATCACATTTCAGATATAACACACACTAACACACACACACACACAAACATTGATATTGGTGGTTTATGAGGACTCTCCATAGGCATAATGCATTTTATACTGTAAAAACTGCTCACGCATTCACACACTTATTCAATCAATCACTCACACACTCACTCACTCTCTCTTTCTCTCTCTCTCTCTCTCTCTCTCTCTCTCTCACACACACACACACACACACTTGTACAGCTATCTTTCTGGGCACTGCATAACTGTAATGATGTTGTTACTGTACAGACCATATATACTCATTCACTCATTCCTTTTCCTTCAGCTTAGTCTCTTTATTTATCAGGGGTCGCCACAGCGGAGTGAACCGCCAACTATTCCAGCATATGTTTTACACAGCAGATGCCCTTCCAGATGCAACCCAGTACTGGGAAACACCCATACACACTCATTCAGACACACACTCAAAGACTATGCACAATTTAGTTGATCAATTCCCCTATAGCGCATGTGTTTGGACTGTGGGAGAAACCAGAGCACCCGGAGGAAACCCACGCCAACACGGGGAGAACATGCAAACTCCACACAGAAACACCAACTGACTTAGCCGAGGCTCGAATCAGAGACCTTATTGTTGTGAGGACACAGTGTTAACCACTGAGCCACCGTGTCACCCGATATACTATACAAAAAACTCACAAAGACAAAATTGACTGGTATTGCTATACTTGTGGGGACATTTGGACACCACACTGCAATACAACGTATACACACACAAGAACACAGTGCAGAATAAGCTCTCAGAGATGGAAATAATGTCATCTTTGACATGTTACTTGTTCAAGTCCGACTTTACAGTGACAAACAGGGAATCAATGATGCAGACTTCATCAAATCTGAAGCAGAATCAAATTCAATACGCCAGAAGAAAAACACCACTCATTTTCTTCATAAGGACATTGATTTTTAACAATAAGAGAGAGAGAGAGAGAGAGAGAGAGAGAGAGAGAGCACATATATATGGTGAATATGCTTTTCTTTCAGCTGGTCTGAACGCACAGCCAACATTACTTTCACATGCTGAGGATGTTTCACAATCCAGCATTCACAAATTAATATTGATCAGTAAAAGCCATCAAACCAACACCCGTCCTGTCCTGAACTGCGCTCATTATCTAGCACATAAGTGTGATTATTTCCACATTCATTAGTGCTGTGAATTTTAGTGCTCTCCATACTGTAAGTAAATGGGTCATTACGCATCTCTCTCTTTCCCTCCAGTCACGTCATATGATTATGAATCCGCAGCGAAGTGGCCTGATTTCTGACACACACTCGGACCTTCAGTACGGTACAGTACAGTACAGACCTCAGCTCTCGTCTTTACTGAGCGATTAAAACATTCACACACACAAATAAATGATATAGTCATTTATAGTAAACACTACACTTTCGTACCATACTGTAGTGAAGTGCTTGATTGAACCTGTTGTGGTGATTCTACAGTTGCTATGGTAGCACATTAATTATGGTAATTAATCTGTTGTGGGGATTCTGCAGTTGCTATGGTAACACAACAATTATAGTATTTAATCTATTGTGGGGATTCTACATTGCCATGGTAACACAACTATAGCAACTGCTTTGTTGTGGTGATTCTGTAGTTCCTATGGTAACACAAGAAACAGGGTAATTAACCAGTTGTCGTGATTTTACAGTTGCTATGGTAACAAAACAACTGTAGCAATTGATCAGTTGTGGTTATTCTATAGTTGCTATGGTAACAAACAATTAGTAATTGATCTGTTGTCGTGATTCTACGGTTGCTATGGTAACTCAACAACTATGTTAACTGATCTATTGTGCTGATTCTATAGTTGTTATGGTAACACAGGAACTATAGTAGTATAAGCAAATGATCCAATACTGCAGTTTCCTACAACTATAGTGTATATTATACAACAATACACTAGTTTACTGTAGTAAAAACTAAAGTATACTACAGTATTTATTACATTCAGTTCACTATAGATAATTCTACAATATTTTGTAGCGTTAATTAACAAAGTGTTGTAAATATTATAGTATATACAGTATAATGCAGTTTACTATACGATGATTTACTAGTATCTGTTTTTTATGTGAGGCTGTGTTCCAGCACAATCCAAGCTGTATCATCTCCACAGATTTACATAATCCTTGCTAATTAAACAATTAAACAGCAGCTGATTTAATTGGCAGGTTTTGTTCCAGCAGTGTGTGTTTCAGCAGATCTCTGGTGTTAGGATGGGATTTGAAATGTAATCTGCCTCATGAGGAGAACATGCATTGAGTAAAATGTCACAGTTGGACTTTCATTTTAGTTCATGAATAAGAGATCAGCTAAATTCACAATTATCATTTTGAAGACACAGAATGCAGAGCTGGGTGAGTTACTCAAAACATGCTGGGTTGTTGTAAAATGCTGTTCAAATATGGGCAAAATGTTGGTGAGATATGGGCAAACCTGTCTAATGGTAGGGTTTAAAAAGGTGTCATTTAAATTTAATTGAAAACCTTTTATTTAATTGGATTGGGTTTGTCCACAGTATTTTTAGAGTGAAGTAATTAATTACTGACGACTAATTACATCATTAAAATTGTATGTTCTAATTATGTCTGAAAAGTAGTTTAACTATTCAATAAGGAATTTAATAACTTGACTTAAAATAAAAATCTCAGCATATATCAGAAATTAAAATATTTTGATTATTTACTTTTAAATCAAAACATTGCCTTTTACAAATGCCATGTTGTTTTAACCTAATGCTGGGTTAAACATTGGGTTAAAACATTTTAATGTATATTTAATAGAAAAACATGTTGGGTTTGTCCATAGTATTTTATAACATGAAGTAAATCATTGCTGTAATAACTGTTGACACGCAAATAATCTCACCAGATTTGTTTCAGAAATGAAGCACATGTAATTACAGGCAGATCAGTTTGAAAATATAAGTATGTAAAACCATGTTTCTAAATAATAATAGCAATTTAAATGTAAGTACATATTAGTTAAAACCACTTCATATAAAGTGAAACATTCTTTTATTCTTTTAATGCAGACAAACTAAAATAAATAAGGTCACACTTTATTTTAATGTACAATTCACGCTATTAATAAACTATTAATTAAGACTTTTAGCTGAACAAATGACTATTTAGCTGCTTATTAATAGTTGTAAAGTAGTTTAGTTTAGGAATAGGGATGTGGAATAAGATCATGCAGAATATGTGCTTTATAAACGCTAATAAGAAGACAATATCTTAAAAATAGACAAGTAATAAGACACTACTAAATAGAATTGGTTTTAACACTACATTATAAGAATTAGTGCTTAATATAATTGTTATTTTTATTAACAACAGAGCCTAATTTGAACATTTTACAGCTGTCAGTGATCTGTGACTAAGATTTACAAGATATAAAGATGTTTACTAGATGTGATATGTGTCATTAAAAGTAGGCAGAAATATGGGTAAATGCATATAATTCCAACGTGTATTGGTATAATTGATGTCATTTAACCTATTTTTATTTAATCAAATTCCCTCATTTATAAACACATCACAATTCCTTCATTCATTCATTTTCCTTCAGCTTAGTCCCTATATTCAACAGGGGTCACCACAGGGGAATGAACCGCCAACTATTCCAGCATATGTTTTACATTGTCGATGCCCTTCCAGCCACAACACAGTACTGGGAAATACCTACACACTCATTAACACACACACTCATACACTACAGCCAATTTAGTTGATCAGTTCCCCTATAGCGCATGCGTTTGGACTGTGGAAGAAAACCGGAGCACCAGGAGGAAACCCACACCAACACGGGGAGAACATGCAAACTCCACACAGAAACACACACTGACCCAGTCGGGACTCGAATCAGCGACCTTCTAGCTGTGAGGCCACAGTGTGACCCCACTGAACCATCGTGTCACCCCAATTCCAAACTTGACAAAACTGTTACTGTTACTGATAAAATGACATCACTTCTAAAAATTTGCACAAAAAGTGACTATTTAATTAAAAGGATGCAGAAAAATCAGGGTAATGCATCTGATTCCAACTTTTGATGTTATAATGAATGTTTTATTTATGTATTGTTTTTTATTTAAGCTAATTTTATCATTTATAAACCTTTCTCAATTGCAAAGTTAATGTTATTTGCGTGGTAATTTTCAAATGCATACTGTGGGGAATAAACTACTAATTAGCTGTTTATTAATAGTTAAGATAGCAGTTGGGGTTAAGGATGTAAAACAAGAAAAATTGGGTAAATGCATATAATTCCAACTTTTTGTTCAATTTTTAATTTTACGTATTTGATTTATTCAAATTAATTGTTCAATTCAAACAATGTGCATGTTCATTTTCAAATGCATGCAAACTCTGCATCAGTTTTACCGACAAATAGAAAATACTGTGGGGAAAATGACATCACTTGTGGAAAATTTGCAAAAGAAATTATTTAATTATTTAACTTTTGATAGTAATTATTGCTTTTTTTATTGTTTATTTATTCAAATGCCCTAATTTATAAATCCATCTCAATTGCGAACTTGAAAAACTATGTTTGTGCATGTTAGTTTTCAAATGCATGCAAACCCTGCATCAGGGTTGCCCAAAATACAATAGGAAAAAATCATTACACCACTTGGCAAATGTGCCAGAAAGGTTAATAATGCTGATCTCTCACCATCCTCCTTGTCGTCGAACACTGGCCTCTTGGATGAACTGTTCGCTCCCATCCTCTTCTTCCACTTTCCCCAGTGAAACATTGATGCTCTGATCTCATTCCTTTCCCGACGCGGAAACTGATGCTGGATGGACGCCGCTACTGCATGACGCTCTGCCGGGATTCAGCGCTCACAGGCGGGCAGCAGAGCCGAGCCGAGCCGGTGGGGTCCTGGGTCTGGAGGAGGAGCTGAAGGAGTGTGTGTTCTGTGTGAAAGTGTGTGTGTGAAAGAGTGTGTGATCTGCTGTTGATGCTGCTCTTCAGACTGACTGAGCTCCAGCCCGAGACCCTCATCTGTATCTGTGTGCGTGTGTGTGTGTGTGTGCGCGCGCGCCTCTCTCTCTCTTTCGCAACCGCGCATGCGCACACAACCCCACTGTCGGCTTTTTCAGTAAATGGGAAACTGTTACACGTTACAATAAGGTTTCATTAGTTAATGCATTTACTAACATAAGCTATTAATAAAAGCTGTACAAGTGTTGTTTATTATTAGTTATAATGAACAACACTTGTACAGCATTTATTAATTAATTAATAGTTCAACAATTACTAATGCATTATTAAAATTAAAATGTATGCATGTTAATTATTATGCACTGTGAGTTAAAATGAACTAACAATGAATGACTGTATTTTTAATTAACGTTAACTAGCATGAATAAATAAATGTAGTGTTCATTGATTGTTTATGCTAGTAAATCTATTAACTAACGTTAACTAGTGCAACTTTAATGTGGTGTTACCATAAAAACAAATGCAACTGACAGGAGGTTGTACGTTCTGTTGTTATTTATGTATAAACCCATAGTGGATCTTGAATAAATTGTTTTGTGCATGTTAATTTCTCAAATACATGCAAACTCAAAACGCAAAAATGAAAATGAGCTACAATAGGAAATACTGTGAAATAAAATAAAATGTATTTTATTTTTATTATCTTATTATTTAATAATTTATATAACTGTAATAAAGACTGTATACTTCAGCCGTTTACTATAGTGATCTGTGGTGTATTATAGTACAATCCCAAATCAGAAAAAGTTGGGACAGTATGGAAAACACAAATAAAAAAGTAGTGATTTCTAAATTTACTTTGACTTGTATTACATTGCAGACAATACAACAAACAGTATTTAATACGTTGCTCATGAATTTTTATTTTATTTTAATTTTTTTAAATAAACACATATTCAATTTTTGTTTCTTGCAACACATTTTAAAAAAGTTGTATCAGTAAAGCATTTAGCACTCTGTAATGTTGCCGTTCCTGTTCACAACATTTAAAAGACGTTTAGGGACACGTGATGAAGTGTTTCAGGTGTCATTTTGTCCCATTCTTCCTGCAAACGAGTCTAGGGTGGGCAACAGTACCTTTGCTGTCACATTTTGCGCTTTAAAATGCACCACACATTTTCTATTGGAGACAGGTCAGGACTGCAGGCAGGCCAGTCCAGTACCCATCTCCTCTTCCTCTGCAGCAGGACTCTGTATTGTATGGAGAATGTTGTTTAGCGTTGTCTTGTTGAACTCTGCAGGGTGTCCCTGGAGAAGAAGGCAGCATATTGTGCTCCAGAATCTCTCTGTACTGTTCAGCATTAATGGAGCATCACAGAAGGGCAAGTTACCTTTGCCAAGGCCACTGACACAACCACAGACCATGGCAGAGCCTGGCTTCTGGACTTGTTGCTGGTGACAGTCTGGATGATCCTTTTCTTCTTTGGTCTGCAGCACACGGCGTCCATTTCTCATTACCTGAAACACTGCTTCATCTGAGCACAGCACACGTCTCCACTGTGTGATGCTCGATCCCAGACACCTCCAAGCTCAGAGAAGTCAATGGCGGTTTTGGACACTGTTAACATAGGGCTTCCTTTTGCCACAATGCCAGTTTTCTCTGGCATTTGTGGATGTAACTCTGTATTGTGTTACTTAACAAAGGTTTACCGCAGTAGTGCTGAGCCCATGTAGTGATCTGGCTTATAGATGAATGAGGATTCTTGATGCAGCGCCCCCTGAGGGCTCGGAGGTCACGGTTGTTCAGCTTAGGCTTGCTCTCTTATTTTTTTTATTACTGAAACTCCAGATTCCTTCTTTTAATGATGTTCTACACTGTTGAAGGTGAAATATCCACATGTCTTCCTCTCTTTCTCTGAGGAACATTGTGTTTACACATCTCAACCATTTTCTCATGTGTTTGTTGGTAAACTGGTGATCCTCGGCCCATCACTGCTCCTAAAGGACTAGACCTGTCTTAATGCTGCTTTTGTACCAGATCATAATCACAATCACCTGTAGACATCACCTGTGTCACATCACATCATTATTCAGCAGTTGACCTGCTAATTCACCCGATTACTAGCCCTAAATTGCTTCTGTTCCAACTTTTTTTGGAATGTGTTGCAGGAACCATGTTTGTTTAAAATGACTGTAGTTGTTGTTATTATAGCAGCACCTATAGAACTATTACAACAGATTCATTCAAGCACAGAACTATAGTGTGGTCCTATATAGTATTTCTCATAAGGGTTTTCATATTCAGTGTTAATTCTGCTACTGTGTGTGTGTGTGTGTGTGTGTGTGTGTGTGTGTGTGTGTGTGTGTGTGTGTGTGTGTGTGTGTGTGAGAGAGAGAGAGAGAGAATGTTCATGGGTGTTTAGGAAAGAACAAACCAAAGAATGAATGAACGAAAGAAAGTAACAATAAAAGAAAGAAAGAAAGAGAGAAAGAAAGAACGAGAGATCAAACGAACAAATAAACACAAGAAAGGAACAAAGGAAAGAAAAAACTAAGTAAAAATCAAAATAAAGAACAAAACCAACAGTAGAAAGAAGAAATGAACGAACAAAAGAACGAAAGAAAGAAAGAAAGAAAGAAAGAAAAAAAGAAAGAAAGAAAGAAAGAAAGAAAAAAAAAAGAAAGAAAGAAAGAAAGAAAGAAAGAAAAAAAGAAAGAAAGAAAGAAAGAGTCAGCCAGTCAACTATGAGCAAAGTGACACATTTTAGTCCAGATTATTAATATAATTATTTGAGGTTATTGATATATTGATAATGTCCATTACAGCACATATAGAAGGTTTAGTTTATTAGCCATTTTTGTTTAAATAATTATCAATATACACATATATAACTCTTTATTAAATAAAACTTTATTTTTAATCAGTAATGTTTCTTAAAAATCTACACATGAGCTTTAAATCGTCTAATCTTTGCTCAATCACAGTATATTTATCTTTCTGTATATTACAATACACCTCATCCATTATTTGTGCCAGGCCTGCGTTTCTGCATTAATTTTCTCTCTTGCATTTTTCTCTCATGTCTATTATTCTCCGCAGAACATTTATACTGAACATGTCTTTGGTTTTGCCTGCAGCTAAAATTTATGACAGAAAAAATAGCGAAATGCACAGCGAGAAAGCAAAGAGCAGCACATAATGTTCCTCGTAAATCAGACGTCATGATGTCTGGCCTCTGAAACATCCAGAGGGTCCCTGGAGCCAAAAACACCAGCTTCAGGATCTCTAGATGATCAATACGGCCGTCTGTAGAAGACAGAGCCATCGACAGAGAAAACAATGGCAGTAACCACACACAGGCTGAAAACCAGATCATGATAAAACACAAAACAAAACATAACCGGAAGTTAACTTGAACATATCTTGAAAATACACAGTACATAATCAGAATGTAAACTGAAAATAACCAAACGATTAACAAAACAAACAGCTCTGGTTGTTTTCTCTGCTAAAGGAGCATCAGTTTAATGAGCGCCTGCACTGATCTTAGACCAGCCTGTTTTCTCTCTGCATTTATAAACATGTGCTAAGAATTAAAGCGTCAGCGAGAACACACACACACACACACACACACACACACACACACACACACACACATGCTCAATGGCAGTCAACACGCACAGACTGAAGAACAGATCATGATAAAACACAAAAAAACACACCTAAAACACACAGACTAATGTTGGGGGCCTGTTTCACAATGCTGATTTAACAAACACAGTATTACAGAATTTGTTTAGAGTCGACTTAACCAAACATCAGCTTTCTCCGTTAAATTTGGATTTGATCCTGAGCTCATTAGCATGTGTAGATGAAGGCAGGAAATCAGCAGCTCACAGTTGATTTGTTGATTCTTAGTTTGCGATCTCTAAACCCTGAACATAGTCATAACATAACCTAAACATAACCTGAAAATAACCAAAACATTACCTGACCATAACCGAAACATATGCTGAACATATCCTGAACATACCCTAAAACTAACCACAACATATCCTGAACATAATGTGAACATAACCTCATAACATGGACATTACCAGAACATAAATTAAATACAACCTCAACATAACCTGGACATAACCTAAACATAACCAGAACACAAAAAGAGCTTAAGAGAACATATCCTGAACATACCCAGAACACAAGGAACATAACCAAACATACCGAGAACATGAATATAATACTCTAACCCAACACAACTTGAATATAGCCTGCCAGGCAGCGTGTGTGTGAGGGAGGGAGGGAGAGTGTCAGTAGTGATGTGGAAGCTGAATCGATGCGCTGCTAATGTGTCCAGTGGATGGAAATACTTCAAAGCGAGTCCGTCTGTGCCCTTTATCATCTGAACAGTGATATTTACAGCACAGAAACAGCAGTCTACAGCTCACTGACCAGAGACGCCTCAAACTCACAGTTTAATTCACCCAGCGTTTACTTTATTTATCAAATACACTGCCTGTTGTGTTAAGTTCAGTATTAAGTGTTCATCTTAAACTAATCAAAAACATTTTGCATTGCCACCTACAGGTGAAATTTTAAAAATGATGTATTTTAGCTATAGTATATATTTATTGAATTGAATTGAATTTCAATATTCCAATGTTTTTAAACAATTTAGTTTAGGTTAATTGTTACAATTTTAATGGTTTTAGTTTTCAATAATAATGATAACCATGCTTATTTTGCAATGTTATTTTCTTTTTTTTTTATTTATCGATTTTATCTTATGAGTTATCCGTGTTTTATAATATATATATAT
>CAIGQZ010020490.1:498694-511277 GCA_903798205.1 Danio tinwini
ACTAGAAGACCAGTTAGTATCTGCTGTTCCTGAAACTTCGATAGGCGACAAGACTGTTATCAGGTAGTGTGTATACTAAAATAACTAGTAAAATATTATATACTGTCAATATGGCAAAAACTAAAGTAAATAGTAAAAATGTGTTGTTTAAAAATAGGTTCACTGCAAAAACTAGTTTAATTACTTAGAGTTTCTGTCATGTTTCTAGTTCAAATATTGAACAATTCCTAAATCTAGAAGCATTTTCTAGACAAGCAAAACATGAAAATATGAAATAATGAGTCCAAAATAAACAAGATTTGTCCTTAAAATAAGCAAAATAATGTTTTCAAAACAAAAACAAGATTATTTTGTTTACCTCCCCCCATTGTCAGATTATTTAGCTTGTTTTAATGAAAAACTCACTTAATTTAGGCACATTACTTATGAATACAACACAATATTTGTCTTGTCTAGAAAGTGCTTCTTGATTTAAGAATCTTTAGATATCTGGACTAGAAATGAGACAAAAACTCTCTAAATAAGAAAATCAATTTTGCAGTTGAACACTTGGGAAGCATTTGTAAAAGAATAAAAACATTTGCAGGACAGACCATAATGTTGACTTCAACTACAAACTGGATATATATTTATACTGTATATAGGCAGAGGGGATGGTCTCTCCTCTCCTCTTTGATGTGTCTCTGGTGAACACACTGAGCTTTGAAGACTCTCGGTCTGTGAACGTCAAAGGAGCGTCTGCTGTAAGGAAATAAAGAGGCTTCATTCTCCTCCTCCACTCCTTTAAGCCTTTAAAATGTCAAGTATGCAGAAAGTTGTAATTACTGTATCCATTTACTGGCTCTGAGTCACAGCAGGAAGCCTGAGCGTGTGTTAAAACAGCTCCATCGCATAAACACAATCAGAGAGGCTGAGGTCCGACTCACACACACACACACACACACATACACAGACTCGCAACATGACATTAACACTGATCTCAGTCAAAGCACCGGCGTCTCTGTCACTCCACATCAAATAAACATGAACTCAAATAAAGCTGAGAAAAAAACAACAACATGTTGCTGACGAAGCAAATGCTGCTCATTTTCATTTACTTGATTTAAAAAAACGGGGCAGCACAGTGGCTCAGTGGTTAGCACTGTAGCCTCACAGCAAGAAGGTCGCTGGTTTGAGTCTCGACTGGGTCAGTGTGTGTTTCTGTGTGGAGTTTGCATGTTCTTTCTGTGTTGGCGTGGGTTTCCTCCGGGTGGTCCGGTTTCCTCCACAGTCCAAACACATGCGCTATAGGGGAATTGATCAACTAAATTGGCCGTAGTGTATGAGTGTGTGAATGAGTGTGTATGGGTGTTTCCCACTACTGGGTTGCAGCTGCAAAAGCATCCACTGTGTAATACATATTCTGGAATACTTGGCGGTTCATTCCGTTGTGGCGACCCCTGATGAATAAAGGGACTAAGCCGAAGGAATATGACTGAATGAAGGATCTTGAAAGTAATGAAAATAAAAATACATGCAACTGTATAATAAAACTGCAAATATTGTGCAATATACAGTGCAAAAATGAATAAAAATAAAAACACAAAACATTTACTAATATTAAAAAACTAACATTAAAAAGGAAAAAAGGAAAGTATAAAAATTACTCAATTTATTTTTCAGATATTTTTGGATAATTATTATAATTATAATTTTAATATTCATTCTGTGTTTTCTTTGTATATATTATACATATAAGCTTTTCGCATAAAACAAAACATCATCTCTTGTCTATTTATTAGAAAATTATTAGGATTTATGAACAAAATAAATACGGTAATAAATATACATGGATGGTGTTTGATTATGCTGATGAAGATCAGAGGTGGGTAGAATATCCAAAAGCTATACTCAAGTAAAAGTACAAGAACTTGCGGAAATTTTTACTCAAGTAAAAGTAAAAGTAACCATCTTAAAAGTTACTCGAGTAAGAGTAAAAAGGAATCTGATGAAAAAATTAATCAAGTAAATAGTTACTAGTTACTTTTTATTATATATATATAATAATAATAATAAAAGCAGTTTGTAATGTTTTTAAAAACCATTTTAAGGTCAAAATTATTAGGCCCCTTAATAATTGTTTTTTTTTTGATTGTCTACAGAACATTGTTAATGATTTGCCTAATTACCCTAGTTAAGCCTTTAAATGACACTTTAAGCTGAATACTACAATCTTTTAAAATGTCTAGTAAAATATTATGTGCTGTCATCATGGCAAAGATAGATGTTGTGTTGATAAAATCTTTCTGTTAAACAGAGCTTGAGGAGCTAATCAGTTATTCCATTAAACAGCAGTTTCCTTGGTTATCCCATAGTTACCATTTATACGGTTCAAATTGAAATCATTTTGACTGCGTGTTTTTTCAGGTTGGAGCTGGAATTGATGTATAAGTTGCGATGTCAATTCGATGTAGGCTACAGCGTGCATCACATTATCAAACTATTCTTGTTGACATCTTGTGAAAACATAGACTGAACATGAAGCAACAGGTGACCTGGTCTGATAAACTCACTGCACAGACAGCGTGACCATCCTCTCGGAACCGCAGTTGGCCATGGTGTGTCCGCAGTATAAACTCGCACATCTTCCTCGACTTCAGCCATCATTCCAACATAAGCGCGTGCGCTCGAACTGAATGAAAGTGGGAGACGCGTCTCTATAGCAACCTCTCGCCACACACATTTGCAAACAATCATATGAATCACATTTATTAGCATTTGACAGTAACAGAGGAACGCCGCTAAATGTAGCGGAGCAATGATTTCTCTCTAATAATTTACTTGATTAAAAGTACACATTTTTAATGTACTCAAAAAGTAAACGTTACCCAACAATTTTACTCAAGTAAATGTAATGAAGTAATGTAATTCGTTACTAGCCACCTCTGATGAAGATGTTATGTGGTTTCTGAGGGTTTTACATAAAAATAAATTAATAAACTGGTGCATAATTAATTTTGATCTTCAATGGAAATATTTTCCCAATGTGAATATCTGACAGGTTGAGTCACAACTCAATAATGAGCATTTTGAGCAATTCTATATTTTTTTAACAGATGGAAGATGTTGAGGGACCATAGTTCCGATTAAGATTCTCCAGTATTTCTTAACACAAGACATATATCATGAGCTGTTTCTAATAACTTAAATATAATCAGTCTATAATTTTGGCTCTAAATATGAGTCTTCATAATAAATTAACAGCGAAACATCAGGAATGATCATTCTTTGGCCATTTACTCTGGTAAAAGAAGATGATTTGAAGCACAACATTAGCCCTCATTCATTGATTTTCATTGTCTGGACACTTCTCAGAATACCTTTGTTTGGGTGAACTGGTCTTCCTCTGCTCAGATTCAGCTCTACACATGCTTGTTTTTCCTCCTCGATCTCTGAATATAGCGACACTAGATACTATTGTGTCTCAGCCATAGAGGACACTCATCTCAGCTCGTCTTTGCATTGAAGGACACTCATCTCCACTTGTCTCAGCATGTCTTCACTTGTCTTTGCCATAGAGGACATGTATCTCTATTTGTCTCAGCCTGTCTCTGCTTTTCTCCACTTGTGTCTGTTTTTTGCGATAGAGGACAATTGTCTTCCCTGGTCTTCATTTGTCTTTGCCATAAAGGACACTTTTGTATTTGTATTAGCTTTTCTCCACTTGTCTCAATCTGCATTTGCCATAGAGAAGATTTGTCTCCATGTGTCTTTACCACAGAGGACCCTTATCTCTATTTGTCTCTGCTTGTCTCCGCTTTTCTCCACTTGTCTCCATTTGTCTTTTCCTATAGAGGACAATTGTCTCTGTGTCTCAGTTTGTCTTTGCCATAGAGGACACTTGTCTCAGTTCGTCTCATTTGTTTTTTCTGATAGA
Organism: Danio tinwini; assembly: GCA_903798205.1. NCBI lineage: Eukaryota > Metazoa > Chordata > Actinopteri > Cypriniformes > Danionidae > Danio > Danio tinwini. The sequence goes on from CAIGQZ010020490.1 coordinate 502,611, forward strand.
AGACACTTGTTTCAATATGACCCAATTTGTCTCTGCCATAGAGGACACATGTTTTCAGTTGTCTCCACTTGTCTTTTCTGATAAAGGGCACTTGTCTCCCCTATTCTCCATTTGTCTTTGCCATAGAGAACACTTGTCTCCACTTGTCTCAGTTTGACTCCAGTTGTCTTTTTCAATAGAGAACACTTGTCTCCCCTAGTATCCATTTGACATTTCTATAGAGGACCCTTGTCTTCACTAGTCTCAGTTTGTGTCCACTTGCCTTTTCCAATAGAAGACACTTGTCTCAGTGTGTCTCAATTTGTCTTTGACATAGAGGACACTTGTCTCCACTTGGCTCAGTTTGTCTCCACTTGTCTTTTCTGATAGAGGACACTTGTCTCCCCTTTTCTCCATTTGTCTTTGCCATATAAGACCCTTGTTTCAGTGTGTCTCAGTTTGTTATTGACATTAAGGACACCTTTCTCCACTTGTCTCAGTTTGTCTCCATTTGTCTTTTGTGATAGAGGACCCTTGTCTCCCCTTTTCTCCATTTGTCTTTGCCATAAAGGACACTTGTTTCCACTCGTCTCAGTTTGTCTCCACTTGTCTTTTCTGATAGAGGACACTTGTTTCCCCTTTTCTACATTTGTCTTTGCCATAGAGGACACTTGTCTCAGTGTGACTCAATTTGTCTCTGCTATGTAAGAAAAACTCTGTTTTTCTCCATGTCTCCATTTGTCTTTGCCATCGAAGATGCTTGTCTCTGCTTGTTCTATTTGTCTCTTCATGTTTTTTCTCCACTTTTCACCATTTGTCTTCAGATGTCTCTCCTTGTCTTTTTTTGATTGAGGACACATGTCTCAGATTGTCTCCACTGCTCTTTATTAAAGACTCTGCTTTTTTATATTAGTCTCCATTTGTCTTTGCCATCTAAGATGCTTGTCTCTCCTTGTTTTTTTTGATTAAGGACACTTGACTCAGATTGTCTCCACTTGTCTTTTATGATAGATGACACCTCTCTGCTTGTCCTCAGTTTTCTTTCTGATAGAAGACACTTGTCCCTTTTTTTCAGCTTGGCTCTCTCCTCTAGTCTCCATTTGAGTTTGCCATAAAGGACACTCCGTCTCCACTTTTCTCAGTTTGTCTTCATTTGTCTTTATCATTAAGGATGCTTGTCTCTGCTAGTCTCTGTCTCCACTTGTCTTATATGATCAAGAACACTCGTTTTAGTTTGTCTCCGCTTTGTCTCCACTTATTTCTGCTTTTTTCGACACTTGTCTCCACTTTGTCTCAGTTTGACTTTTTATTAAGTATGCTTGCCTCTACTTTTCTCAGTGTGTCAGGGAAAACGTATAACTACTTATAGAGGACACTTGCCTCCACTTTTCTCCACTTGTCTTCATTAGTCTTTATCATCGAAGATGCTTGTCTCTGCTTGTCTTCAGTTTTCTTTACAATAGAAGACACTTGTCTCTGCTTTTCTCTTTGTCATAAAGGACACTTGTCTCCACTTGTCTTTGGTTTTCATTCTGATAGAGGACAATTGTCTTCGCTTTTCTCAGTCTTTCTTTGCCAGAGAGGACACTTGTCTCTACTAGTCTCCATTTGTCTTTGCCATCGGGGATGCTCTTCTCCATTTGTCTCTGTCATAGAGGACGTTTGTTTCTGTCTGTCTCTGGCTTAGAGGATTCCTGTCTCTGCACAACTTTCCTCAACTTCTCAGCCCAGGAAACTTTTGAAGTTCATCTGGGACGCTCCTCATGAAGGCACCTTGTGAAATAAGGCCAGCGGTGAGGACACATTCGAGAGGAATTCACTGAGGAATGAAGTGTGCGTGCGCGCGTGTGTGTGTGCGTGTGTGTGTGTGTGTGTGTCACTGCGACTCGCTCCTGAAGCTGAGACAAGTGTTCACTTCTATCTGGGACACTGCAATTTTTTTTTGTCAAAATGTTGTACTCCCTCTGTTTTCTTCTTTATGTTCTTCTCTCTCTCTCTCTCTCTCTCTCTCTCTCTCTCTCTCTCTCTATCTCTCTCTCTCTCTCTCTCTCTCTCCGTCCCTCGTCTCATTTGTCATCATGGCCTGATTATTTCATGCTTTCGGACTCTTTCCAGTCTGCTAACCTTCCTCGTGCTCCCGCTGTGCTGTGGAGTGGCTGAAGGCTGAATAAAGGCCATTTCTCCCATCGCTGCGTCTCTCCTGCAACACGCCGCAGTTTAACCCACTTGTGAACTTTCCTCAAAGTACTGTGTGTGACCAAAAGACTGATCTGAAGAGGCTGTTAATCCTTGATCAGTAACTCATCATACTGCAAACACTACTTACATAGTGCTGCAATCTTACTTCTAGCCTCCCAGGAAAACTTCATTCATTCATTCATTCATTCATTCATTTTCTTTTTGGCTTAGTCCCTTTATTAATCAGGGGTCGCCACAGCAGAATGAACCGCCAACCTATCCAGCATATGTTTTACGCAGCGGATGCCCTTTCAGCTGCAATCCAGTACTGGGAAACACCCATACACACTCATTCACACTCATACACTACAAACAATTTTAGCCTACCCAATTCCCCTATACCACATGTTTTTGGACTGTGGGGGAAACTGTAGCACCCAGAGGAAACCCACGCCAACACGGGGAGAACATGCAAACTCCACACAGAAATGCCAACTGATCCAGCCGGGGCTCAAACCAGTGACCTTCTTGCTGTGAGGCGATTGTGCTACCCACTGCGCCACCATGCTGCCCCCCAAGAAAACTTAATGATCTTAATTTTTTTAAGAATACAATATAATATCACATTGTGTATGATTATAATGATTGCTTTTAGATTAGTAAAACAAAGATTATTTCAGAGGGCAGCACAGTGGCTCAGTGGTTAGCACTGTGGCCTCACAGCAAGAAGGTCTCTGGTTCGAGTCCCGGCTGGGTCAGTTGGTGTTTCTGTGTTGAGTTTGCATGTTCTCCCCGTGTTGGTGTGGGTTTCCTCCGAGTGCTCCGGTTTTCCCCACAGTTCAAACACATGCACTATAGGGGAATTGATCAACTAAATTGTGTAAAACATGTGCTGGAATAATTGGCGAGTCATTCCACTGTGGTGACCCCTGATAAATTAGGGACTAAGCCAAAATAAAATGAATAAATGAATTTAGATTAATTTAGATTAAGATTAAATTAAAATTGTATTCTTCTCTTAGATGGTAAAGCTTAAAGTTAAATATTTTACATGCAAACAGCTATAATGACGTATTACACATACAAGGCTTGTCATAAAGTATGCCTCTGATTGTATTTAAGCTTAACTTAGCTTGTATTATTAAGGCATATTATAGCTGTAATAACTTGTTTTATGTTTGTCTATTAAAATAGCTCAATAAACACACAGATTCTTGCTATAGTGCAAAAACTGCTAATTTAGTCAAGATTTACGGTCTTATTTCTAGACAAAATAACTTACTGATCTCTTTTTAAAGCTGCAGTATGTAAGTTTGACACCCAGTGGTTGAACTAGGTATTGCAGTCCTGGATCAAAACAAACACAAGTGCGGGTTGCCAGATTGAGGACAGATGCGAGTGATTTAAACTGTCTAAATATAAGCAACAACATGTGATAGAGGGAATATTCTCCATATTAAAAGGAGTTTTGATTCTAACCAACACCTGGAATTGAGATATTAGAATCGGCTTCTATTTCTCACAGCTGAACAACAGAAACCTATGACAGATCAGCTCAGGTAAACCCTGTGTGCTTTATTCAGTGTTAAATGCTAATAATGTGAGTCTGAATGGCATTTTACAGGACATTTATTGCCATATACTGAAAGCAGCAGCAGATAGTTCAGCTCAGATCTGGAAAATACAATAAACCGTCTGAAACTGATCTCTAGAACTAATGATTACGCTGGCGCCGACGAAGATGGCCGCCTCGGTGTCGTGCTCTGCAGTTGTCTTTGTGTTTTTGTTAGTTCGTCCTGTCTTCAGTCATATTCCTACAATTAGTTTCACCAGACACGAATTGTTGGACATTCGGACGCATACACCACCAAATATTTTTCCAGATTTGGACTTATGTGATGTTTTGTTGGACATTGTAGTCGGCGGAGCCGCACTGCTGCTCAAACGCTTTCAGACACGCAGACGAGGGAAGCGTGCAGGCGCGCTTGTGAAACTCAGACAGCGCGGGTTTCGAACCGCGTTGCCTAGCATCCATCTGGCTAATCTTCGCTCTCTACCCAACAAAATTGACGAACTCATTCTGCTCTCCCAGACAAACAAGGATGTTTCGCATTCAGCTGCTCTGTGCTTCACGGAAACCTGGCTGAATGACACCATACCGGACAACGCGCTTCACCTACCGAGCTATCAGCTGTTCAGAGCAGATCGCGACGAGGAATCGATGCGGAAATCGCGCGGTGGCGGGACGTGCTTTTACATCAACGAAAGGTGGTGTACAGATGTAACAGTTTTAAAGAAGATGTGCTGTCCAGATCTAGAAGCACTGTTTATTACCTGTAAGCCTTTCTACTGCCCGCGCGAGTTCTGCTCGTTCATCCTCGTCAGTGTTTACATTCCTCCACACGCGCATGCGTGCCTGGCGATACAGAAACTAGCTGATCAGATCACGGTGATAGAGCAACAACACCCGGACTCTGTTTTAATTATTCTCGGGGATTTTAACAAAGCAAAACTATCCTGTGGACTGCCAAAATATAGACAGCATGTTACATGTCCCACAAGAAACAGTAACATATTGGATCACTGCTATACCACAATAAAGGATGCATACCACTCTGTCCAACGAGCAGCTTTGGGGCACTCTGACCACTGTTTGATTCATCTCATACCAGCCTACAGGCAGAAACTGAAAACAGCCAAACCTGTATGAAGATCTGTGAAAAGATGGACTAAGAAACAGAGCGGGATCTACAAGCCTGTTTCCATCTCACAGATTGGAGTGTCTTTGAAGCTGCTGCAAACGATTTGGATGAGCTCACAGAGACTGTAACATCTTATATCAGTTTCTGTGAAGACGTGTGCATTTCTACCAGGACACAACTCACATACAACAATGACAAACCATGGTTCACTGTAAAACTCAGACAGCTACGTCAGGCCAAGGAGGTTGCTTACAGGAATGGGGAGAGGGCCTTGTATAAGCAGGCCAAATACACACTGGAAAAGGAGATCAGAGTCGCAAAAAGGAACTATTCTGAGAAACTAAGGAGTCAGTTCTCGTCCAGCGACTCAGCATCTGTGTGGAAAAGTTTGAAAACCATTACAAACTACAAGACACCATCCCCCAGCACTGCAGACAACCAACGACTTGCAAACGACCTGAATGAGTTTTACTGCCGGTTTGAGAAAACCCACCAAACCCACTCAGAACTGCTGTTTACACCACCATTAACACCTCCACCTCCCCCGCCTCCCCCATACCTGCACTTCAGTTCAGTGTAGATGATGTGCGCCAGGTCTTCCAGAAACAGAAGAGGAAAAAAGCTCCAGGCCCAGATCTTATAACACCAGCCTGTTTAAAGTCCTGTGCTGACCAACTGGCCCCCATCTTCACCCTGATCTTCAACAGATCACTGGAGCTGTGTGAAGTGCCCTCCTGCTTCAAACGCTCCATCATCATTCCTATACCAAAGAAACCCAAACTCACAGGACTAAATGACTACAGACTGGTGGCGCTGACATCTGTGGTCATGGAGTCTTTTGAAAAACTGGTGCTGGCCCACCTGAAGGACATCACTGAACCCTCACTGGACTCTCTTCAGTTTGCCTACAGAGCAAACAGGTCTGTGGATGATGCAGTCAATATGGGACTGCATTATGTTCTGCAACACCTAGACAGACCAGGGACCTATGTGAGGATCTTGTTTGTTGACTTCAGCTCAGCTTTTAACACTATCATCCCAAAACTTCTCCTGCCCAAATTAACTGAGCTCTCCGTGCCCACCTCTGTCTGTCAGTGGATCAACAGCTTCCTAACGGACAGGCAGCAGCTGGTGAAGCTGGGAAAATTCTCATCCAGTACCCGCACAATCAGCACTGGCGCCCCCCAGGGGTGTGTCCTCTGCCCACTGCTCTTCTCCCTGTACACGAATGACTGCACTTCGAAGGACTCCTCTGTCAAGCTCCTAAAGTTTGCAGATGACACCACACTTATCGGCCTCATTCAGGACGGTGACGAGTCTGCTTACAGACAGGAGGTTAAGGAGTTGGCTGTCTGGTGCAGTCACAACAACCTGGAGCTGAACACGCTCAAAACAGTGGAGATGATAGTGGACTTCAGGAGAAACCCCCCTGCTCTCCCCCCACTGAGCATCATGGACAGCATTGTGGCAGCAGTGGAGTCATTCAGGTTCCTGGGCACCACCATCTCTCAGGACCTGAAGTGGGACGCTCACATTGACTCCATTGTCAAAAAAGCTCAACAGAGGCTGAACTTTCTTCATCAGCTGAGGAAGTTCAACCTCCCAAAAGAGCTGCTGAAACAGTTCTACACCTCCATCATTGAATCAGTCATCTGCACTTCAATAACTGTCTGGTTTAACTCAGCTACCAAATCCAACCTCTGAAGACTACGTCGAATAGTTCGGACTGCTGAGCGAATCATTGGTACAACCCTCCCTACTCTCCAAGAACTGTACTTATCCAGAGCGAGCAGAAAGGCTGCAAAAATCACTCTGGACTCCTCACACCCAGCACACTGCCTCTTTGAACTTTTACCTTCTGGTCGACGCTACAGAGCACTGCGCACCAGAACAGCCCGACACAGAAACAGTTTCTTCCCTCAGGCAATACATCTCATGAACACTTGATGATAATAATTGTGGAACCAACACCACTACCTGCTAGACACTTTTTTTATGCACACGTACACTTATTTAACAACACACTTTACATGCCAATTTGCACATAACACCTGCACATATTATGTTGTATATAGTAATACACCTGTACATACACTGGTCAATTTTGTATATTGCATTCACTACTTTTTAAAATATATTTATTATATGTTGTTTGTCCTGTCTCTGTAATTCTGTGGCACTGTAGAAGCTCTGTCACCAAAACAAATTCCTCGTATGTGTGAACATACCTGGCAATAAAGCTCTTTCTGATTCTGATTCTGATTCTAAACACATATGAGTGATTCAGCATCTACATTTAATGATGTTAAAGAGGGTTAACATGTATTAATGGATTATAAAGCTTACCGTTTGGTGAGTGAGTGCATATTCTGTGCTTCTGATTGGCTGTATTTACATTTCTGTCGTGTTTCGTCTGCTGCAAACAGCCAAACTGCTCATCACTGAGTATCTCGTCATGAAGCGTGTTGTTAGGACACGCGATTACAATGTGACCTGCTCACCTAATGTTTACACTCCTAATATTTATATCATTTACTAATTAATAACCTCATGTGGAACTGAATCTGTCTCATTTCGACGTCTGATACTGTCCACCAGAGGAAGCATTTTCAGTCACAGACGCATGCTTTCAGAGCCTTTCTGAATGAATCAATGAAATACGCTGTTTTCCAACAAGGCAACCCGGAGTGCTGAATTATAATTGGCTAAATTATAATTCAGCCAATTAACCTGCACAGGCAATTTAACCTGCACAGGCATTGTTCCAGCACAGAAAAAGCATTTTCAAAGCAGAATATCTGACTTCAGCATTGTTTCTCAGTTAAACAAGTATGTTCACTTGAGATGTTTCTTAAATATCTGCTCACATATTATGGTTTTTATGCTTTAGAAGAGTCAAAAACTGACATACAGCACATTTAATAATAAAATACTATGCACGATCAGATTGTGTATGATTATTATTGTTTATTTTTTTGCCTTAGTAAAGCTTAATGTGAGGTATTTTACATGCACATTTAGCTTAATAACAATCAGATACATATTTTAAGAAGAGCCTTGTGGTTTAACAAATTTATTTGAGCTGTAATAACTTTTACAAAATACACTCCGCTATGTTTTGATGAATTAAGTTTCACTACTTTTGCAAGTAATCATTTTTCCCTGTCATACTGTCAAGCCTTAATTTGAATTAAAAAACATTGTGGGCAACATTCATTCATTCATATTTCTTTGGCTATGTCCCTTACTTATCAGGGGTCGACACAGCGGAATGAACCGCCAACTATTCCAGCATATGTTTTATGCAGCAGATGCTTTTTCAGCTGCAACCCAGTACTGGGAAACACCCATACACAATCATTCACACACACTCATACACTACGGCTAATTTAGTTGTTCAATTCCCCTATAGTGCACTATTTCTGTGGGGGAAACCGGAGCACCCGGAGGAAACCCTCACCAACACGGGGAGAACATGCAAACTCCACACAGAAACACACACTGACCCAGCCGGGACTCGAACCAGGGACCTTCTTGTTGTGAGGCCACAGTGCTGACCACTGAGCCACTGTGCCACCCTTGTGGGCAATATGCCATCCTATATCTGTGATCCTGATTGAATCTCTAATGTGAATGATGTTGTTTAGGTTTAAATGCTGAAGACAGAGGGATCCTCCTGTTCAGTAACTCTAGTCTAACATCTCCTCACACAGACAAACAACAAACACAAACTGCTCAGATGTGCTTTCGTCATGTCATCTACAGCGTGTCTATCTTCAGTGTGTGTGTGTGTGTGTGTGTGTGTGTG
>CAIGQZ010020494.1:0-25129 GCA_903798205.1 Danio tinwini
TTTGTTTAAACGTGCTCCATGTATTTACTGCTGAGGACATCGACCTGTACAGATTGTTGTGCATAGATTTAGTTTATTATAGTTTTTTATTAATTAATTAATTAATTCATTTTCTTTTCGACTTAGTCCCTTCACCAATCCGGGGTCGCCACAGCGGAACGAACTGCCAACTCATCCAGCACATGTTTTACGCAGCGGATGCCCTTCCAGCTGCAACCCATCTCTGGGAAACATCCATACACAATCATTCACACACATACACTACGGACAATTTAGCCTTTGGACTGTGGGGGAAACCGGAGCACCCGGAGGAAACCCACTCAAACACCGGGAAAACATGCAAACTCCACACAGAAACACCAACTGACCCAGCTGAGGCTCGAACACCTTCTTGCTGTAAGGCGACAGCACTACCTACTGCGCCACTGCGTCATCCTATTATAGTTTTTAAAACTTTTAAAACACTTTTTATTTTAAATAAAGTTTATTTTGGAAAAAAGGTCTATGGCTTGCTTGTTTTTGCACAATATTTAAAATCTTTTGCTAAGAAATATCTAAAATATTTAATTTGTTTTATTATTAATTTATTATTGTATTATTAAATGTAATAAATTATAATATGCTTTAATAGCACAAATACAAAAAAATCTGGGCCATTTGAAAAATTCCTTAGCCTTTAGCCCTTTATGAGTCTAAACTTACATTTATAATGGTCTTAAAAAGTCTTACATTTAACTTGGTGAAACCTGCAGGAACCCTGGTTTAAAGTATGTCAAAAATGTCAAGTATGTCCCCAATTTTAAACATGCTGAATGAAATGGACACTAAAATAATTAATTATTATAAAACATTGTGCAGTATTCTAAACTCTATGAAGTTGTGACGGGAGACAAAACGAACAAGTTGTTGTGGAACAATAATGTTTAGCATTGCACTGACTACAACTGGCCAACAAACTAGTCTAAAATGACTTTTGTTGCTCAAGAAATGGATTACAGCATGCTGATGATATGCAAACATTTGAGTGTAAAGTTCGCCAGTATTGACCATATTCTTCACATACCAGCAGGTGTCGCCATTGAAATATTTTTGCTTGAGACTTTATTTAAAGAATTAATTTTTAGATCCTAAAGCTGCTTGGGCATGGGACGATAACCGTTTTCAAGCTATACCACAGTTTGGAAAAGTCAAGGTTTTAAAACCGCCAAAATGTTCTGCTATATCATTCCTACTGTATATGTAAGGTATATGTAAGGTTTTTAAAAGATGCCTTTTTAGATGGCATTTCTGCATCTTGTCAAGTATATAAAATGTCACCACGTAGGTCTTCAGCTAAGCCTTAGGACATGCACAAAGGCAAGAAAACAAAGACAAAAGAACAAGTGAATGAAAACAAGTCGCCACCTTATGGCCCATTTCCACTGAGTGGTACGGTACGGTACAGTTCGGTACGCTTTTATGGCCGTTTCCACTGTCAAAATCGTACCGAACCGTACCGTACCACTTTTTCGGCACCCTTTCGAAAGGGTACCAAAGACGAGAAAGGGTACCAAAAGGTGGAGCTAAACGCGCAGCTGAACGCTGATTGGTTTACAGAGATATGTCACAATCTCGTGGAGCTAGCCACAATTAAAACAATGGAGCCGCCATGTTTTTAAATACACTGCTGAGACAACTATATACATATAATAACGATCCATGGATGACCCGGGCTCAAAACAAACCTTGTCGTTGTCTTGATGAACAGCCACAAAGCCAAGAATCTGCCGTGTCCTGTTGTTGTTTTACGAGGCGTCTAAAAGTGCGAGCGGTTTTCACTTTCTCCAGGGAGCTCGCGATCGCGTCTAGATTTGATATAATGAACTTCTTGAGCTGATAATAATAACGTGTGTGTGATTAATGAAGCATCTTCGACATCTGATCCATTCAGAAAGAAAAGGACAAACGCGAGAGTGAAGCACGGAAAAAAGGAGAAGCCCGACAAAACACAGGAGCAAATAGTTTCAGCAACCTGAACAATCTGCCATGAACAAATCATGAACAAACTGCCATGTTTATCATCACCTTTTGGACTATTATGACCTCGGAATGACATAATTACTCTCTAACAGAGGCTACATGTGCTGGTGAAGATTAAGGATACAGATGAGAGGTTAGCTCTGACTGTGGGCTACTGTATATATTGCGTGTTGTTTTTGAACTCAAATAAGGACTTAATGTATGCTGTGTGTAGTTTATCTGTAAGTGTTAATAAATGTTGCATTTATTTATTTATTTTATATAATTGCAGACGTTACAGTAGGCTGTCACACTGTCATTGATCTGCAGTTATAATCAAATCATGTTCATAGAAATGTTAGTAATAAACATTTATAAACAAGTATTAATATGTTTAAAGCATCTGTTTTGTTAGAAGAGCTTCTCATATAATGTGAACGAACTGTACAGCTTTACTATAGACATTTATTCGAGCGAGAATGACGTTGACTGAAACTCTCTGTAGTACACCACGCCCACCAAAACGGTACCCTTTGAAGTGGAAACGCAAGCCTGATAAAGGTGACCCATACCGACCCGAACCGTACCGTACTGTACCACTCAGTGGAAACGAGCCATTAGAATTATAAGGTTCTATATGACCTTTTTGTCAAAATTGAGTTATTGACATTCTTATTAAATGACATCTTATTTACATTATAGGATGCTTTTGTTATAAGTTGTTTACATTTGAAGACTTTTTATTTAAAAACAAATGTTACACACATACTGCTTGCTATATGGAATGCAAAAATGTTGAAGCTCAATATCTTAAAATCGCAGATAGAACCTTATAATTCCAAGGTGACAATGTAGCAAAGTATATCATCTTGCCATGCACAAAAAGAGCTTGGTTTTCCTCTGACCCCCAAAATTAAATATTCTGCAAGGTAAATGATCTGATTTTGAGCTGAAAACTCAGACATATTCTGAGAACATCAAAGACTTATTTTACATCTTTTAAAAAAGGTTCATAATAGGAACCGTTTAACTGAATTTCTGACACAAAATGAAAATCGCCTCACCATTTACTCTCCCTTGTGTGGTTTTAAACCTTTATGAGTTTCTTGATAGTGTTGAACACAAAAGAAGATATTTGGAAAAAATGCTGGCTTTCTTTGTGTTCCAGAAGAAAGGAAATGTTTAAAACCACATGATGCAGAGTAAATGGTAAGGTCATATTTATTTTTGGATGAAACTTCCATTTCATGCTTGTTGCTTTGTGCCTACATACTAAAGCTAACTTCTTTTTTTTAAGACCTGATGGTGCTGAAAGAAGAGATGAATCAACAGAATGAAATGGAAGAGGAACACCAAGACATAACGACTGATTAAAAAACCCACACTGACTAAAGAGACTTCATCACACGGAAGACCTCGGAAATCCAAATCTAGGTGTAATTTCAGCTTTAAACAGTGTAGAAAGAGTTTCAGTCAAAAGCCAAAGCTTGATGTTCACATGAGAGTTCACACTAAGGAGAAACCTTACACCTGCAAACAGTTTGGAAAAAGCTTCTGTAATACAGGAAACTTAACAGTGCACATGAGAATTCACACTGGAGAGAGGCCGTATACATGCCAACAGTGTGGAAAAAGCTTCTATAATACAGGAAACTTAAAAGTGCATATGAGAATCCACACTGAAGTGAAGCCTTACTCTTGCCTTCAGTGTGGAAAAAGTTTTAAGCAAAAGAACAACCTTGAAGTCCACATGAGAACTCACAATGGAAGAAGAAGTTTTACTTGCACACAGTGTGGGAAAAGTTTTGCTCAAAAACAAAATCTTGACATCCATATGAGGATTCACACTGGAGAGAAACCTTACACATGCACAGAGTGTGGTAAAAGTTTCCCATATAAAAGCACACTCAAACACCACATGATAAGTCACACCGGAGAGAAGCCGTTTGCATGTGCTCAGTGTGGAAAAAGCTTCACAACCAAAACTAGCCTTGTGAACCACATGAATGGTCACACAGACTCCATTAAGACACATGATGATTCACTCAGAGGAACGTTTTAGATACAGTGAGTGTGGAAAGGGCTTTAAACATAAAAGAAGCCTCAGCACTCACATGAAGCTTCACAATGGAGAGTAGAATCCTTAAAAATGAAGCTTTGTCCACACAAACACGGGTATATCAAAACAGCAGCTTTTTCATGTAGTTTGGCTGTTCATTGACGTGAAGTTTATTTATAAACTACTTTTGAGAGGATCACATGCTTATAATTGTCCACGGCTGGTCCCGCAATACATGATACACTAATCAGACGATTCGTAACTCACTATAAATAATCAGAGCTCCTTAATTACCTCAGTTATCTTCATTTTGAAGAATCCCCCTCCCACTCCTACTCCCCCTCCTTTCTAAATTGGACGACTAGGCGGCCCAGTGGTTAGCACTGTTGCCTCACAACAAGAATGTCACAGGTTAAAGTCCCTACTGAACCAGTTGACATTTATATGTGGAGTTTGCTCATTCTCCCCGTGCTCACATGGGTTTTCCCCAGGTTCCCTTGTTTCCTCCCACAGTCCAAAAACACGTAACCCAAGTAAATTGAACATTCTAAATTGGCGCAATAGTTGAGCTCTTAGTAAGCCTTATATCTCATTTTAGGCATCTCTATATCTGTCATTAGAACAGAAAGAAGTCTGGGGAGTTCATGGAGATCTACCTGAGCTTACGGGAGGGAGCCCAGTGCTTGAGGATCTTATGAGCTTAGGGCTCTCCCAGGACAGCATGCCAATCAAGTGTGAACTCTTGAATACATATCAAGTTAGTGCAAATGAAACCCTTTGAACACCTGAAAATTTAAACTCAATAACTGAAGAGGGGTGAAGATTTTGACAACTGTTTTATAGTGTAGATCAGGGATCACAGCCCAGTAACTCAAGAGTTGTGACCCAACCACAGCAGTTGGGTTATCTTCGGAGGGTTACCTCCTTTGTTATAAAGTAGTGTCTTACAGACTGTACTTTAGGTTAAGTTACTTGAAGACTGACGAGTTAACATCACTGCTAAGGAACTGCACTATTCATTGTCTTCAATAAAGTCTTCTTCCCATAAGAACTTTGGTCAGATTACATATTTGATGTATTAGAGTCATCTATACATTGGTGAGCCACCCAAGAACGGTTAAGCCAAATACAGCAAAATCTAACAATGTGTTTCTACTTTATTATGAACCAATAACCATATTTGTGCACATTGCACACTTGCAAATAGTTTATTAATTCACCTAATGGTCAGCTCTGAAAAGAGAATTAGAACCATTAGGAAGGAGAAAATGTTTGGGGAGATGCAGGGAACACTGTCCTACACTCTTAGATCGTGTTTTTGATCATTCATATTGTTTGATTGTCACTCGCGTAAACAAACAGATTTGCCTCCAATTTTGCCTTTTGTCTGCAATTTTACAAAACCTATTCCAGCTAAACTTGTGTGGTATGAACTTGCCATAAGGCAATGACAGTGAACTTGCCATAAGGCAATGGCAGTGACCGACCGATGCAGACTCCCTAAAGCCCTGTTCAGACTGCACAATGCCATTTGCCAGTTACGACAGATCAGATTTGTGTCAGATTATGAGATTTTGACTTGATCAAATCTTGATGTGTTGTGGGTAACAAATGAAGACTTTGGTTTCAAAACACTACACGTTTATTTTTATTGACTAATTTGAGTAAAGAAATTAGTTTTTTTTATGAAGACAATGAAACTTTCTGTGGACAACTGGCTGCCTTGAAAGATACGTTCATGTGAAAACTCCCACATTACTACAAATAAATCGGTGTATGGAAAACCAAGTGTCTCTATTGTGAATGAGAACAGGAGTGATTTGTTAGCTTACATGCTAATTCCAGTACTTAGCAGACTACTGAAGCACTTCAGCTCTCTGTTCAGTCAAATTTTTATTCATATGCAATACATATTGTACTGATCGTGTGCACTGATTGTATTGTGTTGTGTGCTGTCTGCTGTATCTGACTACTATTAACCAGCAATGTTTTATTAAATCTTAAAAAAATATACAAACAAAGTAGGTCTTATATGCATAAACAACCATGAAGTAATACAATTGCAACAATAGGCAGACACAAATATAGGAAAAAAGCAGCATATGGTAATGACAATTGTCTTTTATACAATATAAAGCTTCAAATGGTTGTGAAGGGGCTATAGGGTACAGAATTCGCTGAAAAAAAGTAGCTACTTCAGTAGCTTCATCATTTGACAAACTACTAAGCGAAGAAGCCATAATAGCAGGTTCATTAATAAAGTATAATATGGGGGGGGGGGGGGGGGGGGGCATAATAGGTTATTAACCAGCATAGCATAAAAGGTTATTAACCAGGTAATGCTGTGTACAATTTTCTTTAGTTACACCAAATTTAACTTGTTTATAGTAAAAAGGGTTTACATGGATATTGACATGAGACATTCTGTCATGTGCATGAGCTCAAAATAACTGAGCATATGCAATTGTAGAAAATATGCTCAGTGGTTTCAATAGCACTCTCACAAAATTGACAAGAGTTATCCTCAGTATCAAATATTAATCTCAGGAATTCTTTTGATGGATACACATCATTACTCATTTTAACTGAAGCTTTTTAATTTTGGGGAGAATTGGTTAAGAAATGTAACTTGCTCTTATTTTTTCTAATTCCTGTGAACTAAAATTGTTAAAAATAAAATGAGGTCTGAGCTGATTAGGATGAAGCCTTTGAATAAGAATATTGCTTAAAAACCTATTATTATAACATTTTGCATCTCTAAAACAAAGTGCCCAAAAACGATGGAAGAAAAGATGAAAGAGAACATTAGAGAAAGTATTTAGGTGCGTTCGACTTCATGCAGCACTGCGGAAATCGACCGAAATCTTTAAGACTAAAGCGGTGCATGCTGGTTAGAAATTTTGTTCGGATTGACGCTGCGCCGTTGTTTTAGCGTTCCCTTTACTTTTTTGAGAGGAAAAAAAATGCTTTATACAAAAAAGGGAACACTAAAACAACATGTTCTAGATCTGAATTAATGAAATATTTTTAGTAAATACTTTGTTCTTTACATAGTTGAATGTGCTGACAACAAAATCACACAAAAATTATTAATGGAATACAAATTTATTTGGAGTCACATTCAAAATTGAAGTGGAAAAACACGCTACAGGCTGATCTAACTTTGATGTAATGTCCTTAAAACAAGTCAAATTAAGGCTCAGTAGTGTGTGTGTGGCTGTATAACATCTCTAGAACAAAATGCTTGTGTTTGTTGTATTTGCACCAGCTTCTTGCATTTTGTTAAATTACGCTGTCCAGTTTCCGTGTTTAGTCCGTTACAATCATGTTTGAAACCCAGACAGGCAGTCAGGCAGCGTTATACAGAGAGTGAATCAAAGCACATCAAATGATCGGTAATTTAAGGAGAAAAAAAGAAAAATAGAATAAATATATATACTTTAATATCAGACACACATCTGATGCTTGTATTGTCACGTTTGTGGGTCTTTCTGTTTTTCTTGCATGTGTGTGTGTGTGGTGCGTGTGTGTGTGTATGTGTGTGTGGGGGAAGTGGGTTTGTCTTGTTTGGGTTCTTCACCACGTGGTGTGTGTGTGTATGTGTGTTTACATTCATCAGCTGGGTGGTCACGTGTTTCTACAGCTGATGCGTGTTCCGTGCGCTATATATGTTCAGTGTTTTGTAGTTAGCATTATCGGTTTGTTGTTTGTTTACTTCTGTGTCTGTTCTGTTAGACTCTCTCGCTCGCCTGGTTGGAGGCTTACCGTCATAATCTGTTTCTGTTGGACCTTACACAAGTCTCCATCTCTTTGATGTTGTTACTACTGCCTGCCCTGAGGACAACCTTATATGTGAGAGACGTCACCTCATATCTGTTTCTCTTATGAACTTTACAGTGGGTAAACTCGACGATTTTCTTGAGAGCGGCTCCTTATCACGACCTTCCCCTTCTCTCGATATCTGGTGAGGTATCATTCTGAGACTACTATACTACCTTGGTTCACGGATGAACCTTCATCGCTGTTTAGCGTGTCGTATCCTGGTGTGAGCATCCTTGCCTTGCACTATATCTGGTGAGATATACCAGTTGTGACATTTATAATAAATCATCTTGTTTCACTTGCATTTGAGTCTTCTGTGTTTATCATTGTGACATGTATTTGCAGCAGCTCCACACCCACAACTTCACACATGGGGTTAAATTACGTTTTCCAGTCTCCGCGTTCACTCCTTTACTTCCACTGTATCTGTTTAGCTGATAGAGCTAAACCAACCCCGTGACGTCAGACACAGCGACATTCCAAGAGGGCGGCGTCCTAGGTCTAAAATATATAGTAAAACAGGTTGTTTTCTGCTAAATTGTTACATTAATGGAGTTTGTTTAATATATTTTTATTAAAGTGAAATCCAATGTTCTAAATAATGTAAACTTGACTGAGTGCTTCACTTCCCCTTTAACAACAAAACATCAGTAAATAGCGCTATTCCACTTGGTTTTCTATTCACATTGGTTTATTTTTTTAACAATGAGAACCTGTGTGGTCTCTATAATGTTCACCATGCTACTTTGAATATTCTGTCTGAAATAGCATACAAGTATGGCTTAGTAATAATTGTAATTCCTGAACACCGCCGGCTAAACACTAAGCATACAGTAGTGGCTTTAAGACAAAGTGTGTGAGAGAGTGAGACTGATGAGAGAGTGATGAAGTTTTGCTTGCTAACTACATAACTGAAAACATGCTAGATATAATACAGTTTTTGTTCAGAATTTTAGTAATAAAAAGTTTTATAACTGGCGAATGGCATAATCTAGTGGGTCTCTGTCATCTTTAATGAGCGCGTTCGCAATTTTAGGAAGCGTGGCTTTGGACGACATGGGAAGAATCGTATTTGAAAGATATTATGCTAATCAGTTAGCATTTAGGCAGATCATCTACTGCACCTTTAAAGGGCATCTATGAAGCAAAATCAACTTTTGGAAGCTGTTTAGACAGAAGTTCATTGTTGCAAAAAGGTTTAAATGTGCTCCACCACAAATACATCAAATAACCTTACTTGGTATTTTGACTCATAAATCTCTACTTCATCCTTCTCATCATGTCTGTCTCTGTGCTGTCTATCTGACATGACGCAGTAAAAGTAGACATGCACGTAGGAACGATGGGCTGGGAGAACCAGCTCATTTGCATTTTAAGGCAATAAAAAAGATGCTACAACACCATCTTACCCCAAAATGTTCATCTTCAGCAGGGTGTAATACATAATTTGAGGGGTATTTTGAACTGAAACTTTAGACAATCTGGAAACCCCAAAAACTTATCTTACATCTTGTAAAAAGGGTAAAATAGCTGCCCTTCAAGAGTAGTTGGTGGTTTTTAAGATCATTCAGAATGAGTAAATAAATCATTAGTAAACTTTTCAAATGAACATTTATACATCTTATTTTTCATGCATATAGTAATAACTGCATAGTAATGTCTATTAAAGCAAAAATAATTATTAAATTATGAATTAAATATTTGCTAATGCTTAGCTATTTATAATGTACAGTTATAAAGTACTAACAATTTAGTTTTTTATTGATGAACAATTGATGATGATTTGCACTTAAATAGTTACTCCCAATACCCTTTTTTTAGGCTGATAAAATAATTACCTTCATTTATGCAGGCTTCCGTCCCTTTTCATTTGCTTAAGAAATGGTCACAAGCAGATTGCCCATTCTCATCTTCTTCAGTATCCGTTAAATGGATCTGATATAAAACCCATACCATGTTTATATATTTAGTAACTATTTTCTTTTTGGTGGTGGTATTTGAACATTTTCACAGACTTTTAATTTGAATGTCATCAAGTGACTTTCTCTTGAGGATCCCAAGACAGCCTTTGTCTATTACCAACAGCAGCTTGGACATTTTTGCAAGCTGAACTGTGGCTTCAGGGAGTCTGTAGTGATCACGGTGGACACGTATATTGTGTCCCAGGAAGTCAGCCACCTGATCAAGTTCATTATCTTTAAGATTTAATATTTGTGACAGGGTTGCGTTGTGTTCCCCTAGCTGTGTTGAGCGCAGGTATTCTTTTTTTTAGCTCCACAATTTTCTGCAATGTGTCTCAAGCTGTCTTGACCACAGTAGGGTGTGGAATATTTTGGTCTGGCGAAGAGATAAGACATTTGTATCCTCTACACCACATTGCATTCTGTTGTTAATTAGCTGTTTCAAAGATTCAACCATGTCAGGTGTTAGAAGAACAGCAACTTTTTGTCTAAGTTTGTCTCAGATTTCAACACGTGAAAAGTGTTTGCAGATTTTTTTTTTTTTCAAATTGCATAAGCCCCCAGGACACGTCGTTGTGAAGTGGGTTTGTGTCTCTGTGAGTAAATTTTTTTTAACTCATTTTAGACATCTCCCCAGCATGCCTTCGATTAAAAACTATTATCTGCGCAAGAGTGGCTTTCGCAAGATCAGCGTAATTTTTCGGAGATGACTTCTGGCTCAGTTTGTCAGAGGCAACTGTTCCAGGTGAGTGTGAAGAAGCTGTATGTCTTGTGTGAAGGGTAAGGTTGATGGTTTGTTGAACTTTTTCTCTTTGAAGGCCGATTTATTTTTCTGCATCAAGTGCATGCGTATGCCCCCTCGCCGTGGCCGTCGGCAACGTTGACGCACCTCTCAAAAAATGTAATGCGTATCGCGAGTGTGGGCTGAGGTGAGGTGAGGTGTGGGCTGAGGTGTTTACAAGTGTGGAGTCCCATAAAGGAGCTCCGGATGGAGACTGTTGTTTTGTTTTTACCTTATGAATAAAGTTGTTGCATGTCCGCCGGTTCCCGCCTCAAAATGAGCAAATTTGAGCCACTTGTACATTAAAGGGTCATGAAACACCAAAACACAAGTTTTGAGCTGTTGACAGTCATATCTGTGTCCCACGCTGCTATAAACACTATTAGGACACATATATTGCACTGAAAAGTGAAAATTGGTTGTTTTTGCGTTATTTAGAGCAAATTCGTTGTTCCGGTTTGAAACGAATTTTTAAAGCTACGTCACGGTCATTAGATACTTGCATGTATTCCAGAGTGGAGAGTGGATGTCTGTACCTTCAAGAACATTGTGACGTATCTGAGGGTGCGGCATTAATTCATGAGAAACATTTGGTTAAAACCAATCTGCAAGCTCTATTGTGTTCAACTTCATTAATATGCATGATGGCTTCTAAGACCACACTTTGCCAGTGTTCAGACAGCAGAGAGACGCCGCGTTGTGTTGCCAAAACAAGTGAAAGAGCAAGAATTTGTAGACACGGGTCATCAGTGTTGCATTTTATTGTGCTGTGTTTATTATTATGCTGCAATGAAGGTTTTGTATTCATTTCCCCACTATGAGAGCACAGTTGGACTCACGTGTGGACTACAATAACGTTCTCAATTCTATTAACAATTGCTTTGTTACTGACAAATCATGTTAGTTAATTAACATTAGTAAAACATTAGGTAAGGTTGGAGTAGTGTACACTACAATAATGTTCTCAATTCTATTAACAAATGCTTTGTTACTGACAAATCATGTTAGTAAATAGTTAATGAACGTTAGTAAAGCATTAGGTAAGGTTGGAATAGTGTACACTTTACAATAAGGTTCTTAATTCTAACAAATGCTTTGTTAATGACAAATCATGTTAGTAAATAGTTAACAAACATGAATAACAGTTGAAGCTGAGGTTTCGATGTAATGCACTCCAATAGTCCTACTTTGTCTCTGTCATTGATCAGGAGCTATGCACTTATCTTAAGTTCTACCAATTATGCATTAGTATATGAGTAGTTAACATGAACAAAGTTTGTGTATTTCTGAACCTGATTATTTTGTTCATGGTAACTAACGCATTAACTAACATTATAAGGTTTCATTAACAAGGATTCAGTATTGCTTTATACATGTGTTGTTCATTATTAGATCAAGTTATCTAATCCATTAACAAATGTGTTAGTGTATGAGTAAGTAAACATTAACTAAACAAGCTGTTCATGTAAAGAGATGCATTAGAATATGTGTAAATATTGCATTATTATTGTTGAATGCTGCACTTGTGTTTTATATTTGAGTTGTAAAAACATTTTAATAAATGAAAGAATGAGCTACTGGTCTTTCTTTATTGAATCAATGCATTTAACATTTGACTGTACTTTACTTTAGTGGTTTAAATTAAATGTGTTTTAGGGGTTTACTGTAAAATAAGGTAACCCAAACAAATGAGTATGTTAGCCCATATAAAGCCCATAAAAGACCTGCATAAAAGGTCTGAGCCATTAACCCATGTGAGCAGTCTCATATGGGTTTCATATAGGCCCCACATATGCTTACCCAGATGGGTCCTATATGGTGCCCATCAAGGACCCATGATTAACCCACTTGGGCTAACACATGTGGGGCCACCATGAAACCCGAGGACAACATTAGTTGGGTCCCAGTTGGGTAGCCCTAGTGGGCCCCAGATATCAGCCCAAGTGTCACCTATCTGGGCCCCACATGTATGTGTTGGCTGGGTTGTTTACTATTAGATCATGTTTACTAATGCACAGTGTTAGGGAGTAACTAGTTACATGAAACGGCGGTAGCCAATGTCCAATAGAATTTTGGACATTCAGACACCCCAAAACATAATGGGTACTTTTTACTTAAACGGCACCTATTTTACTCGCTTTTTCAGGATTTAAGATTTTTGTATCTCGAGAATGTGTCTGTAAAATTTCAGCTCAAAAGACCCATAATATTATTTTTTATAAATTTTAGAATGTTGGGATTTTCAGCTTTAAACACTTAGTCTTAGTGGATTAAAAACGTTTTTCAAAATTGTGTTAAAATGTTTGGATTTAAAGTTTTGA
Source organism: Danio tinwini (assembly GCA_903798205.1). Taxonomy (NCBI): domain Eukaryota; kingdom Metazoa; phylum Chordata; class Actinopteri; order Cypriniformes; family Danionidae; genus Danio; species Danio tinwini. The sequence goes on from CAIGQZ010020494.1 coordinate 12,943, forward strand.
TCAACTTCAAATACTGAATATCTGTGTATGTGAGAGATATCAGATATGTTTTGTGAAGTGGAAAACGAGGGAGAAATGTATGCAACATATATAACATGACTGCAACAGTAAGTGGCTAAAAAAACTAACCTAAACAAAAAAGACTTTTATTTTGGCGTGAAGTGTGACGTCATAAGGCCGCGCCGCTCCCGTGCTGTGATTCAACTGGAGAAAGGTTTGTTTTAAAGCTTTTACATAAATATAAACCGACTGAATAAAGTTTCAGTTTTTTCATCCGATGCTATGTACCTGCTGTTGACATTATTATTTTAACCCTGTATGTAACGAAGTACTAATTTAATTACTGTAATGAGGGCTATTGTTTGACTAAAGTGATAAATGTGTGTAATAAGTGTTTTAATAAAGGTTTAATTTATTAAATATCATAATGTCATTCTATTCTAAGTATTCATCACTATATATATGAAATGGAGTACTAGTTTTATTCAGCTCGTTTGTGGCAATTGTTTCTTGCTCAGACTTACTCTTTTACCTGATTTCTTGTTGTTAATAACTCTCATATAAAGAAACTGTTGAAGCAAGTGTTGAAGAGAAGTTATTTTGTTTCTGTTCATTGTTTTATTTATTTTAAACTGAACATTTTTATTGTTTTGTTCATTTTAAACAGAATAAAGTGTCCAAACACAGAGAAAAACTGCTGCTGAAGCGACTGATCTCCACACTGTTATAAAGATGGCGTTTATTAAAGAGGAGAGTGAAGATGTGAAGATTGAAGAAACATTCAGAGTCAAACAGGAAGATCTGCAGGAACAAACAGGTTAATTTTCATTCTCAAACACCAACTCAGTCATTTGAGTGTTGGCTTAGTATTTCCAGTTGCCTTTTTTATAGGTTTAAACTTGTTTTTAGTAGTTGTTATTTCTCACAGATAGAATCTGAGTTAGAATTACATCATTATTATAATAACTATTACCAGGGCTATTTTGTTTAAACATGGTTTTCGCGGGGTCTTAAAATGATGTAAATTCCTCAAATCAAAATGTTTGGCCTTAAAAAGTCTTAAATTTACTGAAATATATTGTGTTGTAGGTCTTAAATATATTTTTTAACAAGTCTTCATTTTTCTTTGTTCATGTTCTGCTACCCAATTTGGCCAAAACCCATACAATCACCAACAATCATCTCAATTAAAAATTAAACCTTTTTATTCATAAAGGTCATTTTAACTCTATTTATGATAATGGTTTAATTATTTACCCCACAATAACATTTGTTTAAATGTGCTCCATGTATTTACTGCTGAGGACATCAACCTGGACAGATTGTTGTGCATAGATTTAGTTTATTATAGTTTTTAAAATGTTTAAAACATTTGCTAATACAAATACAAGTTTATTTTGGGAAAAAAGTGTGGATACAAGTAAAGCTTGCTTGTTTTTACACAATATTTAAGATCTTTTGCTACGAAATATCTAAAATATTTTAATTTATTATTATTCATTTATTATTGTATTATTAAATGTATTAAATTATAATATTTTGATAGGACAAATACAAAATCTTTTTCATCTGGGCCATTTGAAAAGTCCCTTAGCCTTATGGGTCTAAAATTTTATTCATAATAGTCTTAACAAGTCTTAAATTTAACTTGGTGAAACCTGCAGAAACCCTGGTTTAATGTATGTCAAAAAACGTGCCCCACATATTAAATATGCTAAATGAAATGGACTGTAAATTAATTGTTATAAACCATTGTACAGTATTGTAAACTATATGATGATGTTGTGGGACGATGTGAGACAAAACTAACAAATTATAGTGGAACAATAACGTTTAGCATTGCACTGACTACAACTGGCCAACAAACTAGTCTAAAAATGACTTTTGCTGCTTAAGAAATGGATTACAGCATGCTGATGATATGCTAACATTTGAGTGTTAAATTCATCAGATTATTGACCATATTCTTCACGTACCAGCAGGCGCCGCCATTGGAATGTTTTTGCTTGAGACTTTTTTTAAAGGATGAATTTTTAGATCCTAAAATGGGGCGATAACTGTTTTCAAGGTATACCACAGTGTGGAAAAGTCAAAGTTTTAAAACCGCCAATATTTTCTGCTGTACAGTTCCTACGGTATATGTATGTCGTTGTTTTTTTTTGTTTTTTTTTTAGTTTTTCAGGACAACATTATCTCCAGCAAAAATATATATCCAAAGATTCCATTTTAAGTTGAAAATAAATCTGTTTCTGAAACTAATGAAGAAAGCAGAAGTCAATGATTAGTCACGATAGTCATGATGTGTGCGATTAATTCTGAATTGGTCTACGCATAGTTGATTGATCTAACTCAGATCAGCTATTCTGAAACCGAAAACTGAGTTTTTAATCTCTCTGTAAATTAACTCAGAGTTCAAGTTTAAACTCTGAGTTGGTTGAACCTCCTTACTGAAACAGGCCCCAGGTCACTATGACATGATTGACAATTGTCGCTGTTTGTCATTGTGCTCTGTTTATCCTGAGAGCTAATGATGAGTATTTTTAGGGGTTTTCACACTTCAAATTGTTAACCCTGGGTCATTCTAAATCTGGTTAAACATATTCTTGGGTTATCTGTAAACACTTTCCACACTGCTCATGCTATACCTGGGGTTAACAAATAATCCTGGGTGTTCATTAACAGACGTTTCACATTTACAAACCCCGGGTTAACATTTTTATTTGTATATTTATGTTGTCGCTCTCCCAGATTGGACAAACAGCAGGTAATCTTTTTAGATACCATTTCTGCATCTTGTCAGGTATATACAATGTCACCACGAAGGTCTTCAGCTAAGCCTCAGGACATGCACAAAGGCAAGAAAACAAAGACAAAAGTACATATGAATGAAAACAAGTAACAAAGTGTCATCTTGCCATCTCTTCACTTCAGTTTACAGCAAATGTGGCATTAAGCATTTGCATAAGTTACAATAATGCTAACTCACAAATAGAAGCGTAAATTGTGCATACTTGCTATGAACATGCAGGATTTGTCTCGATCGGGTCCTCCAAGCAAGTTACAAATGTTTAAATGGAGTGGAAGATGCACATGAGGGAACACAACACGAGCAATCTAGAGCGAGTGCATTTGATCATTTGCATTTAAAGCCCCAGTCATAAAAAGAGCTTGGTTTTCCTTTGACTCCCAAAATTAAATATTCTGCAAGGTATAAAATCTGATTTTGAGTCGAAACCTCAGACACATTCTAGGAACATTAACTTGATGACTTATTTTACATCTTGTAAAAACAAAAGAAATAAAAATACCATTTAATCTCCCTCGTGTGGTTTTATTAGTTTCTTGATTCTGCTGAACACAAAAGAAGATATTTTGAAAAAAACGCTGGCTTACTTTGTGTTACAGGGGAAAGAAAATGTTTAAAACCACATGACAGAGAGTAAATGGTAGGGTCATTTTTGGTTTCATTTTTGGGTGAAACATTCATTTCATGCTTGTCGCTTTGTGCCTTCACAAGTTAACTTTTTTTATTTTATTTATTTATTTTATTTTTTTTTAGAACCGATGGTGCTGAAAGAAGAGACTCATCAACAGAATGAAATGGAAGAGAAACATCAAGACATAACGACTGATGAAAAACCTACACTGACCAAAAAGACTTCATCACGCGGAAGACCTCGGAAATCCAAATCTAGGTGTAATATCAGCTGTAAACAGTGTGGAAAAAGTTTCAGTAAAAAGTCGAGCCTTGATGTTCACATGAGAGTTCACACTAGGGAGAAACCTTACACCTGCAAACAGTGTGGAAAGAGTTTTGGTTATATACAAGGCTTTAAAACCCACATGAGAATTCACACTGGAGAGAGGCCGTACACATGCCAACATTGTGGAAAAGGCTTCTATCATGCAGGAAACTTTGCAGTGCACAGGAGAATTCACACTGGGGAGAGAAGGTACACATGCCAACAGTGTGGAAAAAGCTTCTATAAAACAGGAAACTTAGCAGTGCACATGAGAATTCACACTGGGGAGGAGCCTTACTCTTGCCCTCAGTGTGGAAAGAGTTTTAAGCAAAATGGCACCCTTAAAATCCACATGAGAACACACACTGGAGAGAGAATTTTTACTTGCACACAGTGTGGGAAAAGTATTTCTCAAAAACAAGACCTTGACATCCACATGAGGATTCACACTGGAGAGAAACCCTACACATGCACAGAGTGTGGTAAAAGTTTCACGTGTAAAGGCTCACTCAATCATCACATGATAAGTCACACCGGAGAGAAGCCGTTTGCATGTGCTCAGTGTGGAAAGAGCTTCACAACCAAAACTAGCCTCATGAACCACATGGATGGTCACACTGGAACCATAATGTTCACATGTAATCTGTGTGGAAAGAGTCTCACGCGCAAAGACTCCATTAAGCAACACATGAAGACTCACTCAAGAGAGGATCGTTTGAGATGCAGTGAGTGTGGAAAGGGCTTTAAATGTAAAAGAAGCCTCAGCACTCACATGAAGCTTCACAATGGAGAGCAGAGTCCTTAAAATTGAGGTCTTGTCCACACAAACATGGGTATATTTAAAACAGCATTTCTTTCATGTATTTTGGCTGTTCATTCACGTGAAGTTTCTTTATTATACTTTCGAGCGGATCACATGCTTATGATTGTCCACGGCTGGTCCTGCATTAGCTAACACATATTCACCAATCAGAGGATTCCTAACTTACTATAAATAACCAGAGTTTCTTACTCATCTTGAAAAATCCCCCTCCCACCCTTACTCCCCCTCATTTCTAGATTGGGTAACACGGCGGCCCATTGATTAGCAATGTTCTCTCACAACAAGAATGTCACAGGTTAAAGTCCCTACTGAACCAGTTGATTTTTGTGCAGAGTTTGCTCATTCTCGCCGTACTCGCGTGGGTTTTCCCCAGGTTCCCTGGTTTCCTCCCACAGTCCAAAAACACGTGACCCAAGTAAATTGAACATTGTAAGGTGGCACAATAGTTGAGCTCTTAGTAAGCCATATATCTCCTTTAGCCATCCCTATATCTGTCATTAGAACAGAAACAAGTAGGGGAAGATCATTAAGGTCTAGCTGAGCTCAAACTTCCTTCCCTGCCTACAGCAGGAAGCCCAGGGCTCGAGGATCTTATGAGCTTTGGGCTCTCTCTCATGACAGCATGCCAAAACAAGTGTGAACTCTTGAATAAGTATAAGGTTAGTGAAAATGAAGCCCTTTGAACACCTGAAGATATAAACTCAATAACTGAAGAGGGGTGAAGATTTTGACAACTCTTTTGTAGTGTAGATCAGGGGTCACAGCCCAGTACCATGGTTAGAGTTGCTACCCGGGTGCAAGAATGCAAAATAACTCTATATGTATAGATTGTATGGCTTGTTTCATATGCAAACAAGTATATGCATCTGAAAAGGTGTGAACCAAATGACCTACAGGAACTCAAAAGTTGTGACCCAACCGAAGCAGTTGGGTAGTCTCCGGGGGGTTACATCCTTTGTTACAAAGTAGTGTCTCACAGACAGTACTTTGGGTTAAGTTACTTGAAGACCGTCGATTTAACATCACTGCTGAGGAACTGCACTATTCATTGTCTTCAATAAAGTCTCCCCATAAGAACTTTGGTCAGATTTCTTATTGGTGTATTAGACTCATCTATACATTGGTGAGCCACCCAAGAACGGTTAAGCCAAATACAGCAAAATCTAACAATGTGTTTCAACTATATTATGAACCGATAACCCTATTTGTGCACATTGCACACTCAAATGGTCTGCTCTGAAAAGAGAATTAGAAAGATTAGAGAGGATAAAATGTTTAGAGAGATGCAGGGAACACTGTCCTACACCCTTAGATTGTGTTTTTGATCATTCACATTGTTCGATTGTCACTCGTGTAAACAAACACAGATTTGTCTCCAAGGCTTTTGACTGCAGTTTCACAAAACTTGTTGGCGAATGAACTCGTGCAATGTGAACTCGCCATAAGGCAATGACAGTGACCGACCAATGCAGACTCCCTAAAGCCCTGTTCAGACTACACAATGCCTTTTGCCAGTTACGACAGATAAGATTTGTGTCAGATTATGAGATTTTGACTTGATCAAATCTTGAAGTGTTGTGGGTAACAAATGAAGACTTTGGTTTCAAAACACTACACGTTTATTTTGATTGACTAATTTGAGAGAAGAGACAAGTTTTTTTTATGAAGACAATGAAACTTTCTGTAGACAACTGTAGAAAGATACGTTCATGTGAAAACTCCAACATTACTACAAATAAATCGGTGTATGGGAAACCCAGTGTCGCTATTGTGAATGAGAACATGAGGGATTTCTTAGCTTACATGCTAATTCCAGTACATAACAGACTACTGAAGCACTTCTGCTATCTGTTCATTCAAATTATTATTCATATGCAATACATATTGTACTGCTTATGTGCACCAATCAATTATATTGTGTGCTGTCTGTAAGTCTACGTTCACACTGCAAGGCTTAGTGCTCAAATCCGATTTTTTTCTCAAATCTGTTTTTTTTTTTTTTTTTTGCATAGCTGTTTACACTGCTGTTAGAAATGTGGCCAATATCAGATTTGCAGTGTGAACAGATCATGGTCCTAAACTGACCCACATGCACAGTACAGTTATGGACAGCACAAACTGTCTAAATATGCACACAATGTTTATGAAGTAAACACATTGTCAGATTATGCTTAATGATTATTGCCCTTTTCACAGACAACTGTGGTGTATTTCATGAACTGTAAAGGGTTGTCCTGCTACTACTAATGTGTATCTCCCCATTTGAAATCTAAAATAAGTCACTAGTGATTGAAAACACTGATCAGTTGTGATTTATGACAATGGCATGTACGTCTGTTTGACCACCGGTGTAGTGAACTCATTAAGGGTTAATGAGCAGCCGCAGACTAAACTGTGAAGTCGGAGTTGGTTTATCTCTGTTTGCAGAGTTATTTCATTTTACTTTTTGATAAATAACAGACACATGCAGAAGGGGGTTTGGCTGCTTGAGCGCCTGCCCTTTTTCTCTCGCAGAGAAAGTTCCCCCTTAAAATGAAAGTGCCCTTTCTGTCCTTTGTGCACGGATCCTCTATTCCGCAACACCCACGACTTTCTTCAGCTTTGTGATCATCCCGTGCCCCAATAACAAGCACTAGTTTTGTCTTCAAAATTTTTTTCAAATGAACAACCAACTTTCAGTGCTAAAGTAATCACCCTGTGTGTTATTCTACAATGCTGCAGAGGTGTAGATGATGTTTGCAGCACAGAATGATGACGCATGTTGCTCAAAGATTCTGTAAAAGTCACATAAAATCCGACATCACCGTTTACACTGCGGTCACATTGCAAAACATCAGATCTGTGTCTGATTTAAGACTACAAATGAAAGTGGCACAAATCTGAAGTGAAAAGATCAGATCCATGCGGTTTGGGCTGTTCACATTGTCATTACCTGAGTCAAAAAATCTGATTCGGGTCACATTTGGCTGCAGTGTGAATGTAGCCTAAGTGGTGTGTGTAGGTTATAGTTTAGGTTTATATTGTTAAAGGTTAATAATTTAAAAGTAATAAGTTATTTAATTATTAACATTCTGATTGTTTATATATATATATATATATATATATATATATATATATATATGTGTGTGTGTGTGTGTGTGTGTGTGTGTGTGTGTGTGTGACTATTACTAACCAGCAATGGTAGGTGGGCAAAATAAACACTGAAAGAGGAGATTTTTTTGAAGCCTAATATGAGTTTATTAGTCTCAAAGTCACAGTTTAAAAGAAACTTTATACCATCAACGTTTTCAAAAATAAGATTTAGGATTAAATACCGTCTCATTTGAATGTTTTTATTTTTTATTAAATGTTCAATAATATATATAAAGTAGGCCTTACATGCATAAACAAGCATGAAGAAACAATTACAACAATAGGCAGACACAAATACACTGTAAAAAATGAGGAGTAGGGTTTACTTGAAAAAAGCTTGGAAATGTTTTTCACTCAGAAAAGGCTAGTAAATCTTCAAAGCTTTGCCATGTAAAAGATTAACCAAAATTATTAGTACATTTAATTAGAAATGTTGTTTACTTGGGGAATTCTAAGTAAATTTTGTTTGTAAAATTTACTTAAGTCGAACAATTAAATCTATTACTATTTTTTTTTATCCAATATTCCTAGTTATCTTATTTAGATATCCTGAGTAAACTTGACTTCAAAATGTTAAATAAAATATGGTGATTCATTGCAAATGTTTTTTAATTAAAAACACTTCCAGACATTTCCAATGAGTACTTTAATTTGAATTAAAATTCTCAATAAATTTAAAAAGTCCTTTCAGAGAGAATGATGGGGTCATCTATGTTGACATCCATCTCTTTTGCAGTACTGCCCAATTCAATGATCTTTGCAATGATTGGTGAAGTAGTCTTTAAAGGGTCACGAAACACCAAAACACATGTTTTGAGCTGTTGGCAGTCATATATGTGTGCCACGCTGCTATAAACACTATTAGGACACATATATTTCACTAAAAAGTGAAAGTTGTTTGTTTTTGCGTTATTTTGAGCAAATTCGTTCTTCCGGTTTAAAACAAATTTTTGAAGCTACGTCACGGCCATGAGATACTTGCGTGTAAATCCAGTGTGGAGAGTGGCTGTCTGAACCTGCGAGAACATTGTGACGTCTCTGAGTGTGCGGCATTAATTTATGAGACTTTGTTCAAACCAATCAGCTCGCTCTATTGTGTATGACATGCAACTTCATTAATATGCATGATAGCTTTGGAAACCTGTTACAGTGTTCAGACGACAGAGAGACGCCACGCTATGTTGCCAAAACAAGTAAAAGAACGAGAATTTGGAGACATGGGTCATCAGTGTTGCATTTATTAGTGTGCTGTGTTTATTAATGTGCTGCGATGAAGGTTTTGTTTGCATTTTCCCGCTGTGAGAGCTCAGCTGGACTCATGTGTGGATTACAGTGCACGCGACAGAATGCATTTGTAAGGAACATTTTTACCTGAGAGCTTTTCGCATCTGGAAATAATGAAATCCGGAGTTGCTGCTCGTCTCCACAGTTCCAGAGTGATTGTCCTGTCTGTACAGATTTGGTAAGTGTGCGATCAGTTCTTTGTTCATTCAGTCGGCAAAGTTAGTTTGTATTGTCAGCAGTGCTCTTTCAGTTTTTAAAGACATACTATAGTCAAAACGATTTAGTTACTAAGTTTACAGTATGTTAATATCCCTGCAATATTATAGTACAATATTATAGACTGAAAGATCCGCTGTAAATGCTGCTCTCCGAATGTAAACATAATCAAACTATTCCCGTCGTGCAGGATTTTCACCGCATGTGACTGGATAGTCTATACACACATGGCTTTCTGACACTACCTATCGAGTCATCTAAGTTACAGAGAAATGCAGAGAATTGGTTTTCTTCCATTCGCCGTGCGGTATTAAACATTGGATTAAAACTCTACTCTCCAGCAGTTCCCCGCTTTCCATATCTCGTTTGTCACAGGCAACAAGCAGGAAATGTTCCTGAATAAAAAAAAGTGAAAGTGCCAAACTGCAGTTAAAGTCGACAAATTAATAATTTGGCAAGTAATTTGTTTACTGATGTCCATGTAAACACAGTCACTGTCTTTCTCCCCTGCATCTGTGTTTGTTTTGCCTCGCGCATGCCTAAATGTAAACTCCCATATTTGCAAATCCTTTCCTCTTTCCCTCCCTCAACACTCCCACCTAAACGGAGCTGGACACGCCCACTTTTCCTGACCTTTTCCAAACTAGAGGTGTGAAAACATGGGGGGTTCATGGCCCTTTAAGCAGGTCTCTCGACATCCTGTCAAATACACAAATAAATGCAATGTGATTAAAATACTGTACTGTTAGTTGCAATGATATCAATGTTATCTCTTGCTTTATGATATAATAGACTGTATAGATGTTAAGAGCTGTAATTAAAAGTAATTAAAGTTTTGAAACGTTCGCCAAAACTTACAATTTTGGGGGATAAAAATACTAACATGTCTTTAACACTTGAAGAACCTTGCATATCCAAAGTAAAAAGTAATTTAGACATTTGTAATGTACCTGGTAGTCTTTAATGAGCTCCTGTGATGATTCTGCCAGGTAGGAAAGCAGGCAGTGGATCACAGCATCTCACTTGTCTTCAACTTGCTGATTAAAACACAAGTAAATTTCTGTGGTCATTAACCAGTAACAGTGCAAATCTCCATCTACACATAACTGCTTATCTAATAAGTCAGGAAGCAGCTGGAAATTGGATGTGCAATTTATACATTTACCTGGTTAAGTGAATGTAATCCAGTTTTTGCAGAAAGGTAAGCTACAGGGGGATTGTGGGTATGCTTTTGTTCTTATTATTGATCTAAGATTAATGAAATAAAAAAAATCAACACTTTTTTTGCCAACCACTCACACATATACATGTTACATTACATTAGTAGATCTATGTGTTAGATCTACTAATGTAATGTGTTATCTAACTTACCTTGCATGAGCTTGAATGGTGAGAGCAATCTGTTGAACATGTTACAAATGTTAATGTCAGAAAATTAAATGAACATATAATGACATTACTATTCAATTAATAAATGTTCACAAGTATATAGGCTGTCTGAACATAGTAATGCTACTAGAATATATATCACTGTAGCTTAATAAGGAGTATATTCACATATGTTAATGTGGATGGATTAATAATTACGTCTTTCTACATCATGTTTTGGCCTCTCAGGGCTCAGGTAACTTATCATTCTGGGTTCAAAAAAGTTCTGAGACTGTCCAATCTAAGAAAACTTGTATTTATAGTGCAGACAGCATAGGAGGGTAAATATTCGGTTAATTATGTCCTTATTGAAATTCCCTTACAAAAATGGTAATCCTAAGGTATTTCAGCAGTACAACATAAATTTACAACTAGGCCTGTCACAATAATCAATATATCGACTTATCGCACAATACATGGACATCAATTCAATTATTTTTAGTGACGCAATAAATATCGCCCATACATAAAAACAATTCTAGCAACATTTTAACTGATTGTGCAGCATCTCTACCTCTCCTGGAGGTGTCCGTATGGTTAAAAACACTATAGTATTTACTATAAATTACTATAGTATATTTTCATGTGGAAGTCTGACAACTGAAAATAGATCTGGTAGAAGATATATTACTTTTCACCTTGCACTTTTTGTTAACACTAATTTTTATTCATTTATGATATGCGGCTTCACATTCTGATTCCAATGCTTAATTATTGAATTGTTAAAATGACTATAATTAAATTAAATAATCTTAAGAATAAAATATTGTGTGTACTTGCACTGTGATATTATGTTGTCATTCTGGCATTATGTAATGAGTGGCATAAAATGGTCTTAAAATGACAAAAATATAGTTTATTGCAATATATTTTGGTGCAATATATCGTACAACAAAAAAATATATATCATGACAGGCCTATTTACCACACAAAAAATGAGCAAAGCTAAATATGACAGGATTACTACTGCACTTTCTGCAGTACAATATCACAAGAATTAGCTTTTTTTATTCTGGATTTTTCTAAAACATTTTTTTCTCAGTGCAAGATAAAATTAAAGACTGTTCTGCATTTAAGTTGTTTATTAAGAAACACCTTATTCTTACAAAGTGACATCTTTATTTATCATGTTTATTGTAAAAACATGTTTCAGGGCGCAAATGTTTCAGTGGACTGGAATAATTTTGCAATTGAAACAGCACTTAAGATGACTCACACCCTCCCTTACAAACATACCCTGCAGTATTTTATGTGGTAAACCATCAAATGTACAACACAAACATTCTGTGGTAATTGCGTAGTACATTGTTGTTTTTTGGGACGTTTTACCACAGGATTCTGTGTTGTACAGTATGTAATACTCCTGTAGTACTCTTGTGGTAATATGTAGTATCACTTTAACATGTCTGTAGTATTTGCCACAGGATTCTGTTGTTTAGTATGTAATACCTTGTAGTATTGTACATATATTATTAGATTATGTTTTAATTATAATATGTATTCAGATCAGCTCATTCTTGTCTACAGATTTGTGTTCTTCCTGTTTCCTCTATTGTTGTGC
>CAIGQZ010020495.1:0-10067 GCA_903798205.1 Danio tinwini
CTTTTAGTAGATATAATAGGAGACTTGCTTTACCAAATAAGACCTAATTTAGAATTTACATTGTAAAGAATTATTACAAAAAGGTATTATTGTTTTATTTCATACATCAAGTTTAGTCATGATACATGACTTTCACTAAATTCTCAGCAGAAATAGCAAAAAATTGTCTGCAGATTCTGCCATACTCACTAGTCAGCGCATACGGTTACCAAAAACAGACATGTTTTGTGGGTAATATTTTCATAACAGTGAATCAGATGGTGTTGTAATGCAGGATTTTGTTCAAAAAAGTGTGCACACAACACAAACTACAAGTAAGGGTCACCATACTTGGCCACAAAGTCAAGAATTTCCCTTCTTTTTTCTAGAAGAACACTTCTAATTTGCTTAAATATTTCTTATTGATTTATTTGGGTTAAAGAGGTATTTGATTCAGAACAGATGCATTTTAAAAATCTTAACTGATTTCTTGTACAATTTAAAAATAAATAATCAAAATGATGCTGATGCACCATCCTAAAGGAATTTTATGAATGTTTTATCATACAATTTATTTAAAACATTCTTCAAATGTATGCTCTGAGGCAACATCTTTTGGAAAAACACAAAAGGTGTTTGTCAGGGAAAGAAAACAGTCAAAACTTCACAGAATAGCTCAGATTTATTAATAACAATAATAAAAAAAGAAAAAATTGTTTTAAATGGCCCAATTAATTTCAATAGAAAAATACAGCTCATTTCCGTGCCTTCATTTTCCTTCTTGCTTCTTTTCCTGGCCGTTTCTATTTAAAGAGAGAGAGAGAGAGAGAGAGAGAGAGAGGGGGGAGAGGGAGGGGGGGAGGGAGAGAGGGGAGAGAGAGAGGGAGAGAGAGAGAGAGAGAGAGAGAGAGAGAGAGAGAGGGTGGGGAGAATTAGATCTGGGGGCCTTTAAAGCCTTTAGAACAACAAAAAACATTTTTTTAAAAACAACACTTACGTTCATCTTGACTCTATTGCCGACTTTACCCCCGCCTTTCCCATGGGCCATTTTTGCCCTGAATGCTGATACATCATCATGGCTCTCTTTGGTGTTCCATTTGCTACCCTTTTTCCTGCCTCCAAATCCAAACTTCTTGTCCTTGTACTTCCTCTTAGCATTGGGACTGAAGACAACAGAGTAAAGATTTAATACACACATTTTATATGAGGTTAATGACCTAGTTAACAAATGTCAGAATGTCACACTAAACAAAAGAGGTCAAAATGTGACAAGAGCCTTATTCTTTAGCAAGCGCTTGGACCATAATTATCTGCAGGGAGTTGGAGCACACAGGGCTCGAGATACTTTTACTTTTTTTTTTAATAACACTGACTAGTCATCTTTAGCATTTTTGATGTGGTTTTGTTATCTAAAAAGGTTTTCTGTAACATTATACCAACATTTTGGGAAAGCTTTTCAATTTAAGTATGAAAAACCAGGTGGAAAACCACCCAATAACTGCAGAGTAAAAGATTAATGATTTTATTTACTTCTACAGGTACTCACTTTTGTTCATTTTTCCATCTCTGGGGTCCATGAGACTTTGAGATTTTGGATCCAAATAAACCCACTGACATCAGATGGGAAACCATTTTATTTAAGGCTCGCAATAGTGTTTATTGCTAAAATATTTTCCACTGTGAAATGCCAAAGATTTGGTAATCTGCTTTTGTATTTCAACTTTTTAAAGGAGGGCACTTCATTGCAGTAAAACAAGGCAAGGCAAGTTTATTAATAGCACATTTTATACACAATGGTAAATCAAATTGCTTTACATAAACAGGAAGAAGAGACGAGTATAAGAAAAAAACGACAAAGAAAAAAATGATTAAAAACAGCTTAAAATGTGGTAAAACAGGTTATAAGAGAATGAAAAAGAAAAGAAAGACATAATAGTGCTATCTGTTGGACGTAGCACACTGCTCATTAAGTAAAGGCACAGCTAAACAGATGTGTTTTAAGACATCTTGAATGTGCCTAATATGTTGGAGCACATGTGATCATTTCTGGAAGCCGATTCTAGCAGCGGGGGACGTAGTAATTAAAAAAAGTTAAACAATTATAGGCCAATATCTAAACTATGCATTTTATCTAAGCTTTGAGAAATTATTGAACGAATTTCAAAATTGTACAGGGTTCTCCTTTTCAATCAGGATTCAGAAGGCAGAATAGTGTTACATAATCTATAGCAGTTTATAGATATTATATCTGTTTGCAAATTTGTTCAGCCGTTTTTCTTCATCATGTCATTCTTTTAAAACTAATTTTTTAAGTCGAGTCAAGCTTTATTGTCATTCAGCAGGTCTAACAGGACAATGGTGCTACATAACAACATACAATTAATAATAAATACAAACACAACACTGGACATAAGAGCTATTTAAAAAAAACTGCATAACTAACATAAACTAGAAGATACTTAACTATACACATAAGGCTTTACAAAGTACTTTTACATGAGACTGAACAATGTGGTGCAGAATAGAAATTAAAGGTGAATATTGTGCAAAAAGAGGTATTTAAGATTTTATATTGTGCAAAATAGTTAAAAAGTTAAGGTTGGTTTATCGGAAAATGTTATTAAATGCTTTTCTAACTACTTTGCCAAAACTCAGCGTGTGTTTCCAAAAGATTGTACGACTTCTCTCCTGTAGGTTTAGTGTCATATTTGCCAATAAAGGTGTCCCCCAGGGGTCTGCTTTGGGAGCCATTTTATTTTCTTTGTATAATAATATTTATGGCAACATTCCTAATGCTAGGTTTCATCTGTGTGCTGATGACACTGCAATCCAATCAGCATCAAAGGCTCACTAATTATATTAGCTACAGTGGTCCCTCACCATAACGTGGTTTACCTTTCGCGGTGTTGCTATTTCGCTGATTTTTTTCGTGCAATTTGACATGCTTTGTGTTTTGCATCCTCTTTGGCTGTAGACCAGTGTCAATCAATCTCCTCTATACCATGTCTCCTGTATAGTATAGAATGCGTTCAGCTTGCCAGATTACCACTGTAGCACCCAAAAGGCAGAGGAAGATGCCATCGCACAAAGTTTGCATTCTGGACATGCTAAAGGAAGGTAGAAGTTACACGAGTGTTTAAACGAGAGAGAAGTGTGAAAATGTTAATGCTTATCTGAGAAAATAGTGCAGTAAGGGGTTTTACAGCCTTAAAACATCTATAATAATTGTTAAAAATAAAGTGGACTACTTCATGGATTTCACCTATTGCAGGTTATTTTTAGAACATGACTCCCACGATTAACGAGGAACCACTGTATTAAATAAAACTGTTTTAGGGACGTTTTCATCCACTCTGAGGTGATTTTGAGGCTTAATTTGGCCACAACATCTGTGTTTCAGCAAAAGGAATGATTTGTAGAGATAAGTCTTTTTTAGACACATTTTGCGATAATGCTTTAGAACATTATAGAAAATAACTATTTTCAACTCTTGAGTTATAAAGTCACAATTCTGACTTCTAAATGAAGTCCCAACTGCGTGATATAAAGTCAGAATTGCAAGTTATAAAGGGGTTTCCTGTTATGACGACTGTAAAAGATTAGTTTTTTCTTTAGGTTCTCTGCTTGTGATCTGGTATTGATTTGCAAGCCCAATTTATTCACAATTTCAAATATGAAATAATACAGCCCTTTTAATGATGTTGTGCTGCAGCAGACATAGAATTCCTGGTGTGCATGTATCATAGCAACCACTATGTAGCATCATTTATGACACCATCATAACCTGGATACCATAGACATATTTCTATTATTATGTCTATGTACGATACATACGTCTCCAGCTCCCAAGTACACCACATAAGGGCACCCTTACAACAAGAAATAAACAACAGCGGCTGAATTCAGAAGAATTCACTTCAACAAAATGTAAATCCTATCATTGTAACACATTGTAAAACATTAATTTTAGGCATTAAGGAATGACACAACCTACAGGTAATAGTTTCAGGTGCTCTGATGCTGTATAATTCCTATTTAGGCCAAATGGTGCAAATGGCATATTTAAAAAACAAATCCATATGAATAAATGGACAGCCTAGTTCAAGTAGTCTATACATTTCCTTTATGAAGGAGTGATAAACCATAACAGGATTCCTCCAAAAGTCTAAATTTAAGATTTCTATTATATTGGCTAATGCAATTTGTCCATGCATTCAACACTCTATTTACAGTCAGTCATTATAACAGGAAACTCCTTTATTACTCGCAATTCTAACTTTATAATCACATAGTTACAAGTTTATTTCTCAGAATTGCGACATTTTTATCTCACAATTTTGACTTTATAACTCAGAATTCAGCTGTTTCAGTTAATTCGGTGGTGGGAACAGGCTTCCATAGTTAATGTTTTTTTTTTAACTATAAATGTTACACTAAATAATTTACCAGACATTATATCCTCCCAGGGTATGTTGGAAGTTATAAATACTTAGATATTCTATTGGACAGTTGACGAAATGTTCAACTTATTCATCAACCAATGTTTAAAGCTTAAAATGGCCTTTTATTTTCAAAACAGAACTTCAATCCTTATCACTTTAGTGAAATAAATAGAGATAGTTATTGTTGGCAGGTTGGTTCTGCTCTGGGCAAAACTTCATAAGCCAGTCCATGCAGACATAAAGGACAGAGGAGAGAAGAGCAGCAGTAAGTCAACCCCCCATGGGGTTACAGAACGAAAACCGAAAGCGTTCAAACTATTTTAATTGATTATGAATGTAAATGCTAGAGACATAAGGCTGACTATACCATACTTGCTAATACTTTGAAGAGATATCAGAAATAAGCCAGGAGGAGTTGGGGATGGTGGTGGGAGTGGAGAATTGGCTTGAAGCCAAAAGCTGAAGAGAGATGTATGATTTGTATGGCCCATTTCTACTGAGTGGTGCAGTACAGTTCGATAAGCTTTTATGGCCGTTTCCACTGTCAAAAGGTGCCAAAAAGCAAATCATACCATACCTTTTTGGGTACCTAGCACGACAAAAGGGTACCAAAAGGCGGAGCTAGACTCACAGCTGAACACAATTGGTTTACAGACAAACGTTACTAGTGCGTACACAAGCCAGGGGAATGAAAATAAAGAAATTGCCATTTTAAAATACACAGCTCAGACATTCAATCCATTCAGAAAAGCACAAACGCAAAAGTGACGTGCAAAAAAAACTAAGGAGAAGCCTAAAACATGAACAAACTGCCATGTTTAACTATTATCATCACCTTTTGGACTATTATGAACTAAGAATGACGGAATTACTGTGTTACATGTGTTGGTGAAGATTAAAGATACAGATGAGAGGTTTGCACTGACTGGGCTATATGTTGCATGTTGTTTTTGAACTCAAATAAGGACAAAATGTATGCTGTGTGTAGTTTTTCTGTAATTGGTAACATCGGAGACTGTAAGGGTCTGTATGTATTGATATATGTTGCATTTTTTTTATTGCAGACGTTACAGTAGGCTTTTTCGCATTGATCTGCAGTTATAATCAAATCATGTTCATAGAAAGGCTAGTAATGAACAAGTATTTGTGTGTATAAAACATTGGTTTTGTGAGAAGTGCTTCTCGTACGATATGTAAACGACCCGTGCAGCTTTACTTTGACATTTCCTTGTGCAAGAATGATGTCGACTTAAACTTTCTGTCTTACATCACTCCCATCAAAAGGGTACCATTGGTAATGCAAGCCTGATAAAGTAGACTAATGTGACATATCAAAACTAAATATATTGATTAAGTAAATATATTGATATTGCTTACTTTTTCTTGTTTATTTGCTTCTTTGTGGATGATCCTTTCTGTCCTTGATTTTGATCTCCATCCAGGAAGTCTAGTTTATCTGTCATACCTGCAGAGTGCAAAAGAGTAAACTGTTGCTGAGTAAAGAATATAAAACTTTCTTACAAAGATTATTTGAGTAGTTCAACTATACCTTTCTGATATTTCTTCACAGCAGAGAGCATTGCTTTCTTTTGTTTTTGCCTGTTCTGAATCACCTCCGTTTGAACCTGTAGAGCCACATATTTAAATACACGATTTACTAAATTGAATATTTGTAGAGTATTAAAAAGTTATTTTAAAACTGACCTTTTTGCCATATTTCCTCTGTTCTCTGAGCCTTTTGGCTTTTTCAGATTTCTCCATCACCTCTTGCTTGAGAAGAAGCTTTTTCCTAATCTGTTAAAACCAAATAGGGGACATTTAGAAAAAATCTTTTAAAAATATTATGACAAAAACACCTTTTGAAAATCAATATTATTGTCCCTGATTGCAATAGACCCTTTTTCTCATGATGCCATGCGGTGTCCGGTTTGACTCCACACAGTGCATCTTTACTTCCACCTACACAGACCTCCACATAAAGAACTTACCCAGTTAGCTGTATATTTACTATAGATACAGTTAGACCGTTGTTTTCTATGGCTGTTTTCTGTTTAAAATAAAAAATAAAAAACTTGGAGTCACGTGAGTACCTCAAGCAAGATGGCAGCTCCTTAGAAAAGCTCTTATCCACTCGCTAATTATATCATAATTTATGATAAAACAGTTAACTTTTTGTTGGAAAAAATAATCTAAGACAATTTATGACTCGAATTTGAATGATTTAATCACGCTTTCGCCTACATTATGATGGCAACAACGTCCAAATACTTCAAGGAACCAAACCGCATGGCGACGAGACAGACTTCACCCCCCACAGAGGTACAGGCAGCCTCGAGCTCGCCTGAAAAACAGGCCGATGCAAAAGTGAGTATGGAGAAACTGTTTGCTGAAGTAACTAAAATGAGCAACACCCTTCAAGTAGTAGCAACGGACACAATCGCCATCAAAGAAACAATGACGGAATTGAAGGACTCGGTTAATGGGCTGCGGGTCAGACTGGAGGAAGCAGAGGGCCGAATTTCACAGCTGGAGGATGTGACAGAGAGGCTGACGACTGACGAAGATGTTAAAGAAAAGAAGATAAAGAGTTTGTGGGAACGTGTTCAAATGCTTGAAAATCACAGCAAGAGAAATAATGTAAGGCTTGTGGGGCTGAACGAGAAATACAGGACGAATGGAACGTTAGAAGAGTGCGTTAAAAAAATCCTGAGTGAAGGGCTGGGGATCGAAATGGAAAGGGAGTACGAAATTGAAAGGGCACACCGAATACTGGCCCCTATGCCCAGCCAGGATCAACCACCGAGACCGGTGCTGATCAGGTTTTTAAGGCAATCAGCACGTGAGAAAGTGCTGCGAGCCGCGCGAAAATGCCGTGGAATTAAGTGGGAGGATGTCAAGTTATCCGTGTTTCCCGATACGACGAAGGAGCTGGCTGAAAAAAGAAAGACGTTTTTGCCTGCTAAGAAAGCGCTCCAGCAGCTTAATGTGAGATACACGCTTGCGTTTCCCGCAACACTGAGATTCACTTGGGAAGGCAAAAATCGTAACTTCACCAACAACAAAGAAGCGGAACGTTTTATCGACACAATGCGCAATGACGAGACATAAAACATGTATTTCGCTTACAGGACGGATGTTGCTTAACTAGGGACAATGTGGAACATACAAGTCAATTGTAAGAGGAAATATTAAACGAGTGGGAATCAGCTTTAAGGTGCCAGTGCAACATGCTGTCGGAGCGTAAAACCACCGGCTGCATGCGGAGTGCATCGCGGACCAATACGAGTGTTTTTTTTGTTGTTGTTGCGTGTTATTTTTGCAACGCTTTTCATTTATTTTTTGTCATGGCTTAGTGGCCAGAGACGGGTTAAAGCTCCCAGTTTATGTCTTACGGGAGCATTCTATGTTACTTAAGGATGTTCTTTTCCTTTTTTGTTTTTTTGCCATGGAAAAAAGGTTCAGTCATGACAAGTTTATTGTTAAAAATTCATTGTATTTGCTCAATATGCATACATGCACAACAGTGGGTTACTTACAGTCTTACTTTTTCTGTTTCTTTAGTAACAAATAGCACACTATGGTGAGAAATCATATAATATGTATGTCCTGGAACATAAAAGGATGTGGGAGTCCTATAAAAAGAGGGAAAGTTATGACTTATCTGAAACATAACAAAGTGGACATTGCATTTATCCAGGAAACACACTTTAAAGGAAAGGAGGCTCTAAAACTAAAATTTGGGTGGGTTGGGCACGTATTTCATAGCTCATTTTCCAGCAAGCGGAATGGCGTTGCTATACTAGTCAACAAGAATTTAAATTTTATTCCTACTGGTGAGGTCAAAGATAAAGAGGGGAGAATGGTTTGTTTACAGGCAACCATAAATGATACTGCAGTAGTCTTATGTAACATATATGCTCCGACCATAGGTGATTCTAATTTTTTCTATGAACTAAATAGAACTTTAGGGGAAATGGATGGCCAAATTATATTAGCGGGGGATTTTAACCAAGTTTGGGACGCTTTTATTGATAAAAGTAAACTGAGGGATCAAACATGTCCAAAAGACAGAGCAGCTATTCATATGATGAGCGAGGATAATAGTTTGGTGGATATATGGCGTCTGGTGAATCCATGTGAGAGGGAATATACCTTCTATTCACACTGTCACAAATCCCATTCCAGAGTTGATATGTTTCTGATTTCCAGCACCATGACAAAATATGTTACACACTGCAAAATAAATTCAATTGCTTTATCAGATCACGCAGCTGTGAAGTTAGGTATTGATATTAACTGTGACAATTAGAGAAAAGGCAGATGGAGATTAAACACCTCACTATTAGCTCATGAGAACTTTAGCTCATCGCTAAGAGAAGATCTACAGGCTTTCTTCAAAATTAATACTGGTAGCACCGATAAAAGATCAACTGAATGGGAAGCGTCCATGGCATATGTTAGAGGAAAGATGATAGCATACGCATCTAAAAAGAAAAGGGAGGATCGGGATAGAATGCAGGAATTAGAAAGTAAAGTCATAAATTATGAAAAAAAATTATCCCAATGTTTTTCAGAAAAATTGTATCAAGACATTTGTAAGCTTAAATTTGAATTCCAGGAGATTTATAATAAGAAGGTGGAATACGCCTTGTTCAGATTGGGTACTGCTTTTTATGAGGAAGGGGAAAAGGCAGGTAAACTTCTGTCAAGACAACTAAAACAAAAGAATACATGTAACCTAATAACAGCTATTAAGAAAGAAGACACAATAGTTACATCAACAAATGAAATCAATAATGTACTGCAGAAGTTCTATAAAGATCTATATACTTCTGATATTAGTCCTAAACCAGAGGAATTATCTAGTTTTTTCTCCAAACTCAAGATTCCTAAATTATCTTTAGATGAGATGAATATGTTAGAAGGTCCAATAACAGAAATGGAAGTTAAAAAAATCAATATCTATTATGCAGAATGGAAAGTCTGCAGGGTTAGATGGGCTCCCGGTAGAATATTATAAAAAGTATATAGATACACTTGCACCTGCCTTAACGGAAGTTTTTAATGAGGCATATGTTAATGGTTGCCTACCACCTTCTTTCAACGAAGCCCTCATATCTCTAATCCCTAAGAAAGAAAGGGACCCCACTGAACCCTCAAATTACCGCCCAATAAGTTTGATCAATGTAGACTGCAAGATTCTTAGCAAAATTCTTGCCGTACGCTTAGAGAAGGTACTATCCAACATCATAAACTCTGATCAAGTAGGCTTCATGAGGAAGAGGTCGTCAACAGACAACATGAGACGATTATTGCATTTAATTTGGCTAAACAGAGAAGAAAACAATCCGATTGTTGCCCTTTCACTTGACGCAGAGAAAGCGTTTGATCGGGTCCAGTGGGATTTCCTATTCACCTCTGTCAAATTTTGGGTTTGGCCCTTGTTTCATTAAATGGGTTCAAACATTATACAAACAACCTAAAGCTTGTGTAATTACAAATGGTACAATCTCTCCATTTTTTGACCTCACCAGGGGAACACGTCAGGGCTGCCCACTCTCGCCGTTGCTGTTCAATATCGCCCTGGAACCTTTGGCCATTGCTCTTAGAGCTAATTCAAATATTGTAGGTGTACAGGGAGGCGGC